>JAQIFY010004862.1:0-11458 GCA_028533085.1 Varecia variegata | reverse complement strand
TCACATTATTCCTTTAATTGAGTTGTCCAGGAGAGGGGATGCGGGGGAAGAATAATGTGAGTAGACATTAAATTAAATCTTAACATTTCCTTTAAAAATATTAATAGGAACTTACTTATTTTCTAGCATGGTTACTTAGCAAGATAAGCATTCAACAGATATTTACTGAAATATAAAATTGCTGAGTAAAAATCAAAATAGATAATATAGTTACTGGTATATTAATTTTTTTATTGTTTTATTATAGTTTATTAAACTGTTGCTTTTGAACATTTCAAAACCATAATGTAATTACTGTATTATTAAAATGAAATATTTCTTGCTGGAATGATGGTTAACAAGTATTAAAAATTACTCATCTGGATTTCAATAATGTTGATACTTCTGTATAGAAAAAAATTTAATAACTTCCCCAGCCTACATAAATTATTCACTTAATTCATTTAATGTACAGAGTTCTCAGAGCATCTACTATGTTCTGTGCACTAAGCCAGTTACTAAAGGAATACACTAACGTAGTATATTTTATGTTGCTTATAGTTTTTAGGAGATGATTAAACATGCAATTTTAAGACAGAGTGTTTAATGATAAAAGTATGCCTATATAAGCATAATTTTTTGCCAAATGGGCAGAGACTGTGCCTGGTTTTCAAGGACTCATTTTGCTTAAGTTGTAGATTTGGTGCAATAACTTAAATATAAATTCTGTATCATTGGCTTTATTCAGAAGGGTAACCAAATTGCCAAGCTTTTAAAATCACCCAATAAATAAATGGGAAGACACAGGGAAAACATTACTAGGAATTTTAAATGAGGAATAATTTGTTTTTAAATTTTATACATTTCTAAACTATTCTGGATTTCTAGTTAAATCAATAAATGTAATTATTTGATGTACATTAGTATATAATAAGATTATTAAAAATTTATTTCTATTTTATATTGAAATAGTATTTCATGATAATTTCTTTTAAAATATTTATAATTTTTAGTTATTATATTTCTTATATTACCATGAATTTTTGTGAAGTATCTGGCTTTTTAAAATAGGAAAGATTTTAAAATTCTGCTAAATCTTCCAGGTTTAAATTGAGAAACAGTGTATCCTCTAAAATATTAGAATCTTTCGGTTGCATATGATTAATGTTGCTACTATGCTGTTACTTCTTTTGAATATACTTAGAAATTCATCATGTTCTTATTTATATAATCTTATTTTGTATTTTTCCTTTTATCAACAAACTAGTTTGTGAGTGAATAAATTTTCTAAAAATTTACTTTCCTAAATATGGAAGATAATTAAACTTGTCACTTAATAAAAATTGTATTATCTCCTATGAAATAATACCAGACATTTGTAAAGTTTATATTCAGAAGCTGTACCATTTTCATATTTTTATTTAATTAATCTTATTCATTTGTTTTGTATTTTTCTCTGTGGTGTCAGTTTATTTATAACACACATTTTCCCATTGTTTTCTGTAATCCCTACCATATGCTTATTTATCATTGACATTCTGAAGTACATTTTTATGTTTTTTCTGAGTTTATGTCTAAAATATTTGAATCCTACTGCACTTTGATTACCTTACTGATTTGTTGGTTGTTTACAAAGTCTATGCATTCAATTTTAATGCTTTAACTACAGACTCTGTCTTAAATAATATAAATATCTCCAGGAATGCTCAGTCCCTTTTTATTAGCTAGGTGGAATCTAGTTTTCAAACCTATAAATAACAATAGATTCTGACTGTGCTGATACAAACCAAAAATACACACTTTTCCCCCCCTATCTAAATGTATGTCTTTCATCTAAACAGTGAATAAATGATTAATGCTTTTGTGTAGTTAGTCTTGGTTCAGTTCCCATCATTCAGGCACGGCTGAATATACATTGGTGTCGTTTCACTAGCATCGCCTTCCTGCAGTGCAGAAGAATAGCTTTTGCAGTTTTCTGCTTATACTGTTTTTTAGACCTTTGAGAATAGCAGCTACAATGAACATTTCACTTTTTTTATAACCAGATTTTGCCATTAGGTAATGAAGGTGCACTTTACAGTCTATTTTCTTTTTTCTTTTTGAGACAGGGTTTTGCTCTGTCACCCAGGCTGGAGTGCAGTGGCATCATCATAGCTCACTGCAACCTCAAATTCCTGGGCTCAAGAGACCCTTCTGCCTTAGTTTCCCGAGTAGTTGGGACTACAGGAGCCATGTCCAGCTAATTTTTCTATTTTTTATAGAGATGGGGTCTAGCTCTTGCTCAGGCTGGCTCAAACTCCTGGCCTCAAGAGACCCTCCCACCTAGGACTCCCAAAGTGCTAGGATTACAGGCCCAGCCTACATTCTATTTTTAATGAAAGGATATTTCTAGAAAAGCTTTAAAGATCATATAATGCAATACACTGACAATTTTGAGTTTTTCCCATACTACACTGTTGTGGTTTTTTTCCTCTAATTTTCTTGTGGTTGTTACAATCAATAAAAGCTTATCTTTTGGAAGACTGGGCTGAAAGATGATAACTGATTAGGTAATCTACTGGCTATCTAGTTGGAGAAAATTGTTTTCAATATTTTAGATGGGATAATACAAGATTACTTCATTCTTCCTTGAAAAACGTATTCTATAAACTTGGCTTATTGCCTTTTCTAAAAGTTTTAACTGAGAGCCACTGTTTGAGTATCTAAATTGTATTCAATGATTTTCTACCATTTAGTCATTTTATGTCAATAAAACAATCATTGTTGTCTAATTTATGAGCAGAAGTATAAATAAAATTCAAGCTTTCTTCAGTAACTTTCAGGGGAGAAGCTTTATAAATCTTTTATGTTTTAATATAAAATTACTTGTTTTTGAAATTCTTTGAGAACTTCTTTCTTAAACCAAAACAAAGGCTTACTGATTTTGCTATATTTATGTTTTTGTTTGACCATAGAATATTTTCTTTCATAAATGCATTTGAGGCATAATGGATTATAGTAGTCTTGTATTATTATTTAGACCACTTGATTTATTAGAGCCAGATTTATGTTGCTTGTAATTTGAGGAAATTCTTAACGTGAGTTGTTGTAGGTATAATCTTAAATTCTAAAGTTTTAAAACAGATTAGTATAGTCTTAAGTATTGTCTTTACTAATTTAGAAAAGATATGGTTTAAGTCAATTAAAAAGTCAAGTAGTTCTTTTATATCCTAAGTTTTTAGTGTTATTTTTGAAACTATAGACTACCTTTGTTCTTTATTAGCTTAAACTCTAGAAAGCTGCTACATGAAGATTCTTGGATATTGGCCTAACGAGAAGAGTGGATGAGTGTACAAGTTCTAATCAGCTGTTTATAATTAGGAAGATTATCAGAACTATATGTAATTTAGCAATTCTGTTCCAAGATGAAACTTGAAATATTTTTGAAAGGGGATAAAATATAGAAAGCAGTTGTCACATTAACTGAAAAGTTAATTCAAATATTTTTGTTTGATCGGTTTGTTTGGTTTTGAGGTGCAGAATGGTGGCGAACAGCAGATGTTCATACTCGTACAGGGGCAACCTTCTTTTCACCATTACTGGGAATTCCACCACTGTTTGCTCCTCCAGCCCAGAATCATGATTCCTCTTCATTCCATTCAAGGACTTCAGGAAAAAGTAATCGAAATGGTCCTGAAAAAGGTATCCATGTTAACATAAATGAAGTACTATAAATCTTCCATTCCAATACTATTTCCAAAGAGTTAGATTTAATAACATTTTTATGGCATTTTGCTAGACCCTTTCACGTTGTCATGCTTAATCCTTATAATAATTCTTTGAGATTAGAAGTATTTTAATTTTGCAGCCAAGGTTAAGTAAGTTGTTCAAGAAAATACTCCTTACATATGGCTGTGGTATAGTCAAGATTTTAACCCAATTCTACTATATCTCATTACCTCCCTATATGAAATCCAGTAGTGTATGTTACTTCTGCAATTAAGGATTAACTTCATTAAAACTAATATCCTAGTACTTTGTTTTTCTTTTAAATGGTGATTAATATGTCTGCAACTTGTAACTATCATTAGACTATAATTTGAAAAATAACATTTTAGATGGTTTATTATCTCTTCACTGGAGTAAGTGTTTTGGGGAGTTTACTCTAAAAGGGGAACATTTGTATTTAATAATGTTTCTAGACATGTTTTTTGAAATTCATATAACATGATGTTAACCATTTTAAAGTGAACAATTCAGGGCTGTTTAATGCATTCACAGTGTTATGCAACCACCACCTCTGCCTTGTTCCCAAACATTTTCATCACCCAAAATGAAACCTTGTATCCATTAAGCAGTTGCTCCCCTGTACCCTCTTCCCCAGCCCCTGGCAACTACCAATTTGTACTTTGTCTCTATAGATTTACCTACTGTAAATACTTAATCATAAGATACGTGACCTTTTATGTGTGGCTTCTTTCATTTGTCATGTTTTTAATTTCATCCATATTGTGTATATATATATATGTATTGGTATTTCATTCCTTTTTATGGCTGAATAATATTCCATTGTATAAACATGTTTATTTTTACTTTCAAGGTGTAAATGGGTCAATAAATGGAAACAGTACATCATCTGTAATTGGTATCAATACATCTGTACTCTCCACTACTGCTTCAAGTTCCATGGGACAAATTAAAAGTACAAGCTCGGGTGGAGGAAATAGAAAATGTAACCAGGAGCAAAGCAAAAACCAGCCTTTGGATGCTAGAGCTGACAAAATTAAAGATAAGGTAAGTTATTCTTTGAAGAACCAATGTATAACAGATCTATATGTGAGATAAGCATTCTAAAGTTCAAATCACCAGAATCTATGGATTAATTTTTTATGAATTAACAACTCTTATTTTTGCAGTTATGTATTTTATGGTGTGGTACTAATATATCTTAAAAAAGTAAAACTGTCAGCACCAGTGTAATTAATAGAAATAGTAATAATAGATAAAATTTATTGAGAACTGACCTTATCAGTTCTATTCTAATTGCTTTGCATGTAATATCTTTCAATCCTCCCCATACCCAAAATGAGGTAGCTACTATTATTACCAATGGGGAAACAAAGCACCAAAATAATTAGCCCGTAAGTGGCTGGGCCAGGATGTGAAGCCAAGCAGGTTGACTCCAGAATCTGTGCTTTAGAAAAACAATAACAAGGCTTTTATTGTGGAACATTTCAAATACATTAATACAAAGTAGACAGAATAATCCTTTGTACCCACTATTCAGCTTCAACAGTTATCACATCACGGCCAATTTTATTTCACCTATATCTCCAACTCTGCAAGTTATCAATTTATTGCCTCTCAGCTCTAAATTCACTTTTTTCTCCTTTGCCAGTTGGTACAGTGTTAGGCATTGTCAATACAGAGTCCTGTAAGACAATGGGACTTCTGTTCCTGGTTCTAGTGTTTTCTTCTTTCGCTTATGCTATGGCTGCCAGGGGGTGGCTTCCTTGCCAGCTGACGGCTTCTCTGCTTGTGGTCCAGGAGACCCATTGGTGGTCAGGAGACCTAGTGGTGCAGACCATCCTCGTGAGTTTCATTGGCATCCCAATGCCAGGCAGCTTATTATCAGGTTTTGCTGGGAAGCCAGTGGGTAGCTTTCTGGCCCATTTTACTGGTACCCCTGGTGGCAGGTTCCCAGCCACATTTTTCTGGCACCCCAGCAGGCAGTGTTTCCTGTGTGCCAGCCTTGACCTGTGATACCTCATTGAGCTTCTCCGCCATCCAGTGGGCAATAGCCTTATCCTCTCCAGTTAAGTCTGAAGCTCAGCCTTGGCTGAATGGGGGGCTGGAGAAAAGAAGCTCTCTTCCAAGGCTGTCTTTATTTCATTATTCTACCTTAGTCCTACAGAAAGTGGCTATTCCTTATGTCTGCTATTCTTATATTCTTTAGAGGTCTCTTTATGTCTCTTAGTAGTTAATCTGTAATTACTAGTTAATAACTCTTTATGTAAATTTTTCCTGTTCAGATTGCTAATGTAGTTTCTGCTTCCTGGCTAGATCTTGTCTATTCTAGAATTGGTACCAGGAGTAGAGTGGGTGTGTAGGTCGCACATGGTAAATTCACTTCAACATTCTGATCACTCTAAGCTTTTGGATTCCCTCTTCCACATCATGCCAGGGAAGCTCTGACATCTCAACCTTATGAGATATGAGTCACCATTAAGTTCAAGATTCATTTATCCAACTGAGTATCAAGCTGAGAAACCTCCACCTATATGATCTAACATATTATATATTAGTTCATCCATATTAGTGAATTTGGTCTGCTCCCATTTGTAATTTCCTCTTGAATGAGAGGTCTTTGTTTATTCTGAGTTGAAGCCTTAGCATCATCTGCAAACATTTTGGAAACAAAGATAATAATTAAAATTGTGTCTACTCCTCTACATTATTTAAAAACTGCTTTTAAGGCCTGGTTTCCCAATTGAAGAGTGTCAAAAGTTTGTGATCCTACACACACCATGCTCTCCGTGTTTCAACTATAATGTAAAAGGGACTAGTAAGCTCTGACACGCCATAGTAAGAATAGCAAGATATGAGTAGCCACTGTGCAGATGGCACCGATCTGAACTTTAAATCCAAGCAGCATGCTTCCTGGGCTCCCATTTTTAATCCTAAGGAACTCTTTTTTTCAAATTTTTCTTTGTCGTTTTTTAAGACAGGATCAAGCTCTGTATATTTTCCAGGATCAAGTGAAGAAATAAAAGTTTCCTTGCTTTTGCTGAGCATATTTTATAGAGATACTTCATTTAAATCTTTTAGTTTCCTTCTCAACAGAAGATATTTTCCAGAGAACGGCACCCTTCTTTGAGAGATTTGGGGAAGGTCATCTGATGATGCTAAGAAGCTGGATGGTACCTATCACAAAAATGCAGAAGTAGTATACTTAGGCCCTAAGACAAACATTTCTTTTCCCTTCAAGCCACACCACTAAGCATTTGAGTAAACATGGTTTAAAAATAAAACTCTTAGTTGTTTCCTCCCAGAGACACAGGTTTCAGGGTCATACTCCTACCTGTTGCTCTTTAACTGCTCTTAGCTCTTTTCCCTTATGATTGTTTCAAGGGCGTTCCCATTAGTGTAAGTAACAAGGGCCTGTCTCTGAGCCGCTGCCAGCTTCTCCACATGCCAGATACTGAAACACCACCCATTCCTGATTCCCATACTATTTTGAAGTAAATTCCAGATGTCATATTATTGGGTATATTTTTATAGGTATATTTCTAAAAGTTAAGCGCCCATGCTTTTAACTAGTTCTAAAATCTAGTAAAATCTAATATCTAAAATGTCCTGTGCCTCCACGGTGTGTAAGCATTGCGCAAGACTTTGGAGGCATGACTGTGAAGCAGTCCCTGTACTTAGTTCCAATGAAGAATCTACATTGAAATTTCTAAACAAAATCAGTGCTGTTACACTAAAAACTATTACCAGGAGCACATGCTAAAAAATGACAAAGGCCCTTCTTTAATAATATAAAGAGAGAGATTCTGAGGTATCATTAGTAATGTTTATAGATAGCTAAGTGGCAATAACACTATAGAGAGACTGGCCATTAAAGTGAAGCATACTAGAATTTAAGATTTCAGAAGAAGGGCGCTTTTGGATAATTCATGGTCTGGCATGAGATTGTGGGAGGTAGTGGGTTGTTCAAGTAAAATGTAGATAAAAGGGCGTTGGAACTAAAGAAGAAAGTCCTGTACTTTTTTACCTAGCATTTTTCAGTTTTGAAAGCTTTTTAAAAATTGTTTCATTAGCTCTTTGTATTTGTAACTTGAGAAAATGTTCTTCAGCTAATTAAAAAAATTCCTGTTGAGGGGTTTGGCGTACTTATCTCAGCTGTTCTCATTGAAAGTCACTGATTATGTCCAATTCCCTCATATAGTCTTCATACATATTTAGAATAAATATTGATAGTTTAAATTAATTAAAGTTTCCAAGTAAAATATACAAATGTACAGCCTGTGTAGAAAAAATTAAACAATTCAAGGTTGAATGAGTTTTCTTCCTACCACTGTATAAGTTACTGTTCCCACAGCAGCCAAAAGAGTCTTTCAAATACATATGTGATTTTTTTATGGTTTGAAAATATGTTAGGGAATATAAAATGATACAGCCACTGTGGAAAACAGTATGATAGTTCTTCAAAAAATTAAAATTTTATTTCTGTAGGATCCAGCAATTCCACTTGTGGTTATATACCCAAAAGAATTGAAAGCAGGGTCTCCAAGAGGTATCTGTACACCCATGTTCATAGCAGCGTTGTTCCCAATAGCTAAAATGTAGATGTAACCTAAGTGTCCATTGACAGATGACTGGATAAGCAAAATGTGGTATATATATAACAATGGAATATTATCCAGCTCGAAAAAGGAAGTTCTTATATTTGCCATAATATGGATGAACTGTGAGGACGAAATTATGTAAAGTGAAATAAGCCAAATACAAAAAGACAAATACTGTACTGTATGATCTCACTTACTTGAGGTACTTAGAGTAGTCAAAATCATAGACAGAAGTAGAATGGTGCTTGCCAGGGGCTAAGGGGAGGGAGAGATGGGGAGTTAGTGTTTAATGGCTATAGAGTTTCAGTTTTACAAGATGAAAGAGTTCTGGAGATGGGTGGTGTTGATGGTCACACAACGTTGTGATTGTATTTAATACCACTGAACCTTTTTTTAGATGGGTACTAAATTTGTACCACCCTCATCAGAATCATATTAAATGCTTGTTAATGCTGATCTGTATACCCTGTTTAGAAGTGGGATCCAGAAATCTGCTGATCTTGACAAGTTTTGTAAGAAAAAAAACTTGCACCCTAAACGTTTAAAACAAGCACCTCTAGACTCATTTGTGGGGAGAAATGGGTTTCTAATGCCGTCTTTAAATCTAAAAATACACACAGATTACTTGGGCATTGAAATAGGAGTTTATTTTTCTCTGCTAAATCATTATAGCCCCCTTATTCTTTTTCTTTCTTAGCTTCTGCTTAAACTATTTTCAGTTTAGATTCTTTATGATTTTCATAGTCGTGCTGTACATGCTTAAAAACCCACAACAGATTATGGTTGCAAAAAAGGAGCTGTTTCTCTGACAAATAAATGCTAGTCTTAATATATTATTACTATTGTTTCCCTTTAATGTCTACCTTATGGTCTTTCTCATGGTATGATTCCCACACTATTCCAATTCAGTTTCTCATCCCTCTCTGCTCTACTCTGAGGGAAGAAGATAGCTCAGGGAATGATGGTAACTATTAGTCTGCTTATTGAAATATGTATCTGTGGAAGAGGCATTTTGGTAGTTAGGAGCAGTTAAAACAGAGTCATTGCAAGCAGAATATACCAGCAGGAGAGACTCTCCTCACGCATGCATTTTATTTTATTTAAATCAATCTTCAGAAGGTACAAAAGAAAGAGTATAGATTTGCACACTGTAACTATGGCTTCAATTTGATTTCCTGTTGCAGAGGTATATTGCTGTCTTTCATTCCCCAAACCCCACTAGTCATGAAAGGCTGTATTTATGTTAAGACCATAATTTTTGTAATTTATTACTGCTTTTTTTTGTTTTGCTCTTTTATTTATCAGCAAATGCTATTGAAATACTCCTAAGTAACTATAGATTATAGTTGTGTTGCTCTGTCATTTTAACATTTCCCATTTTCAGTCTTTCTATTGGTAGAGTTTTAACTTTTCCATTATCATATAGTTATTTAGTTATTATTCATCTCATGATTTTTCTTCTTTTCATCCAATACCACTATCTATTCTTCAAACACAAAACTTCCCTTTTATGTGACCTAATATCCCTTTCTACCAGCTTCAGATTTTCCTTTTTTTATAGTCTTAAATATTCCAAAAATCTCTCTCCTTTGTCATATTTTTCTATCTTTTCTGTTATGAAACGTAATTAAATTCCTTGATTTTAACTAAAAGCATCCCCTTCATCTTTTGCTACCTATCTTCTCTACCACAGTTATTATATACAGAATTGTTTGCTTTTATATTAAGCATCTATCCACCCTTCCCCTCCCAACCACTAGAATGTAAGTTTCTTGAAGGCAAGAACTCTGCCCTGCACACCATGTATGTTTGACACATTATGGGTAAATATTTGGCTACTGACTCACTGCATGAAGAAAGAAGACTAAAGCTAAATGTATAACTTCAACATGTGTATCATAATTGTAATTATTATTTCGTGAACTGCTCCTTTTAATCTGTCATACATTTTGAAGCATGACAACCGTATAAGTATCTCCACATACATAATATATTGATATTTTCAATATTATACATGTGACTGAGCTCATACTTTTTACTGGGAAATTCCTGTTAGATAAGTTAATGTGATCAGTTTGTTAAATAATTATGCTTACAATATGTGACATTTTCCCTTTTCCTACAATGACATTTTGAGATTGAAAATATCACTTGAAAATTAAAAGAGCATGCCTTTTACAGAAACTTGAATTTTTTTAAAAAAATAAAGTCTTTCCAAATACTTTGTCTTCATTCAGAAACCACGGAAAAAAGCTATGGAAAGTTCTAGCAACAGTGATAGTGATTCAGGCACATCATCAGACACCTCAAGTGAAGGCATTAGTAGTAGTGATTCAGATGATCTAGAGGAAGATGAAGAGGAAGAAGATCAAAGTATTGAAGAAAGTGAAGATGATTCTGATTCAGAGAGTGAAGCACAACATAAAAGTAACAACCAGGTATAAATTGTTTCGTGGACAGTTTTCAAACATTATTCATATTTTGGAATTAACTGGTTTATCTTAACTCTCACAGTCTATAGTTTTAAAGTTAATCATTACCTTGAGTTCTTTCTTTTTGCGCAAGAAAGAATAGGAGATAGAGAAACATTTTTAAAGGGACATTTGATATATTTTTAGTGAGCTTTGTAGATCTATCATAAGTCGTTAGGAACACTTTTTAAAGTACTCTTTTTTTACTGTTTGATGTTCTTCGTCTTAATAGATGTCAAGAAGCTGCCTTTTAATTTTTATTTCCAGGTGCTATTACATGGTATTTCAGACCCAAAAGCAGATGGACAGAAAGCAACTGAAAAAGCCCAGGAAAAAAGAATACACCAGCCATTACCTCTTGTGTCTGAATCCCAGACTCACTCATCATTCCAATCCCAGCAGAAGCAGCCTCAGGTTTTGTCACAGCAGCTTCCATTTATTTTCCAAAGCTCTCAGGCAAAGGAGGAATCTGTGAACAAACACACCAGTGTAATACAGTCTACGGGATTGGTGTCCAATGTGAAACCTTTATCTTTGGTAAATCAAGCCAAAAAGGAAACTTACATGAAACTCGTAGTTCCTTCTTCTGATGTACTTAAAGCAGGGAATAAAAATACCTCTGAGGAATCTAGTCCTTTGACCAGTGAATTACGCTCTAAACGGGTGAGTTAAAAATTATTT
>JAQIFY010004861.1:0-11460 GCA_028533085.1 Varecia variegata | reverse complement strand
GGCCAACTAAAAATATATATAGAAAAAATTAGCCGGGCATGGTGGCACATGCCTGTAGTCCCAGCTACTCGGGAGGCTGAGGCAGTAGGATCGCTTAAGCCCAGGAGTTTGAGGTTGCTGTGAGCTAGGCTGACGCCACGGCACTCACTCTAGCCCGGGCAACAGAGCGAGACTCTGTCTCAAAAAAAAAAAAAAAAAAAGGTTTTCATGGGCAGGAGGAATGTTGAGGGGAAAGGAGAGAAGATGGGTATAAGGCTGCATCTAGTTAACAAAACCCTCTGTTGGGGAGTTAGATCCTGCAAGCCAGGTGTGTACTTATCATCGTGCCTGGCACAGAGCAGGGACTCAATAAATGTACAGTGAAAGAAAGGTGCAAGGGTGAACGAGACAATGTACAACAGCAGAGAGCAGTGATGCAGGACATCAACAGACCTGACGCAAACTTCCTGGGTGTCCTTGGCAAGTCACCTCATGTAAATTGAGAGTAATAATAATAACTTCTTTATATAGCTCACAAGTCAGCTACAAGGTTAGGAGCAGGTAAGAGCATGCTGCTTGAATATGAAAGGCTGCTAGCTGGGTGACTTTAGACTAATTATTTAATAATTAATAACAGTATTCCACAGATATTAATATCTTCTTGCTAGCATATTTGCATGGATTATGTGAGATAACGAAAGTAAAGAATTTAGCAGAATCTGGCACATAATAAGTGCTTGAAAAATATTAGCTATTATTATCAAAGATAAAATGAGATTAGGGATATGAAAATGTTTTTAAAAAGCTCTACGGCACCATCATAAAACTCCACTAAAAAAGGTTTTGACCTGGCGTCAGTGTAACTTTAAGTTCATGTTTACAGGCTCAAATTGAACTCACCTGAAAACCATATTCTTTGGGGAGTTTGAGAGTACATGCCGGTGTGTCCACTGCTAAAGTCCACTTCCAGATGCATACTTCCTGAAAATGATAGCAGACAGAGGGACATGAGAAGGTCTCTGAAGGCTGCTGAAGCAACTTACACCTCTTGTGGTGACCCTGCCTGCAACTTTGGGTAACTAAGCAAAGTATACCAGCTAAGCCACAAGCAGAGAGGCCCTGACTCTGTGCAGTGGAGGCTGGCTGTCTCCTGAGAACATCACTGACACCACATGGACTGTGCAGAGCTGCCCAGCTTGCTAAGACTGACCCAAAGGGCCCTTTACCTGGATCTCGGCATCTGAGATGGTTGCCAGATACTTGGCGTCGAGGGTCATGGCTATTGCCCTGATGCCATTCCCTTCTGGACAGCTGTCAAATATTGTGTGCACGGGAATACTGCAAAACAGGACAAGGAAGAACAGCACTTGCTGAGGTCTCCCTGATTTCCTAGGGAGCTCAGCTCAAACCTTCCAAAAACATAACAAACAAAATGTGACATATTCACACAATGGAATATTATTTAGCCATAAAGAGAAATGAAGCACTGACACGTACTACAACATGGATGAGCCTCGAAAACATGATGCTGAGTGAAAGAAACCAGACACAAAAGGCCACATGTTGTACAATGCCATTTATATGAAATGTCCAGAGCAGACAAATCCACAGAGACAGAAGGTAGACTGGTGGTTGCCAGAAGCTGGAGGGGAGAGAGAAATGTGGAGTGACTGATAATGGGTGCAGAGTGTCCTTTGGGAGTGATGAAAATGTTTTGAACTAGATAGAGGTGATGGCTGCACAACAGTACAAATGTACTAAATGCCGTTGAATTGAATTGTATACTTTAAAATGGTTAATTTTATGTTATGTGAATTTCACCTCAATAATAAATAAAAAAAATACAGGCTAACTCAGGGCAGTATGCATATGTGCTGTTTCCATTCTTCATAAGCTCTAGTCTCTCAGTCACTCATTCCTGGGTGCCAATTCTGTGCCAGGCTGTGTCAGGCATGAAGGATTCAAATATGAAAAAAGATGACTAGGACAATGTCCCAGCTTTAGGAAAACGGGCACTCTCCTACACAGGTGGGAATATAAATGAGCACAGCCTTTCTAGACAGCAGTTTGGCTATATCTGTCAAAATTTTCAGTGCATACACCCTATGGCCCAGTAATTCCACTCCTACAACTTTTTCCTAGAGAAATAGCAGCAAAAGTAAATAGAAATCAATGAAAATTCATGGTCATTGTGGCACTGCTTTAATAGCAAAATGAAACAACATGAATGTTCATTAATATACCATATACAAATTGCTGAAAAATATTATGGCATAACTGTATAATGAAAAACCATGCAGCCTTTGAAAAGAATGAGGTAGATTAGGAAAGTGACCAAAATTTTGTGAAAAAAGCAAATTACAAAACAAAAGCATCACCCTGATCGTATGAGAGAGAGAGAGGGAGAGAGAAAGAGAGAGAGAGAGTGTGTATGTGTGTGTGTGTGTATCAGAAAATCCTGGAGGAACAGACTGCAAACTATAAACAATGGTTACTCTGGAGATGGGTTTTGGGTGAGGAGGAACTTTCATTTTTTATTTATACCCTTCTGCACTGTGTTACTGGCAAGACTTAGAATTGTATGAGCTAGACAAAGCCTCGACATATGCAGAATTTAATTAGATGAAATTTAAATATCTGAGAGAGCCAAAGAATGCGAGCAGCAATGGAAGCAAGGATAGAAACCAGCTGACTGTGGAAGGAGGGGTCAGCTGACCTCTATTGGGATGGAAGAGCAGGCGATAGATAGTAAGACTTAAACCAGGAGTGTGGGCTATGTGATTCCCGTTTTTGTTGTTGTTATGGAGTCCTTGTCACAGCAAATATAAACAGGACTCAGAATGTCACATCAGTGTCCCAATAGGCTGGAACCAAGTCTGTGTCCCAGCTGAGGGCCAGTCTGGTTCTCTGTCACATGAGAAACTTCATCCCACTGAGAAGTAGCCCCAACAATTCACCTGGGAAGGCAACTCCAAAATTGTTGGGAATGACACAATGAAAACCTTAGTGGGAAAATGTATCTTATCCCTGGAAATATTTAGAATTAAATATAGAGAAAATAAAGTCAGTCGGACCTGTACCATTAACATAGTTGTGACAAGAGAATTTGTTCATTTTTTTAGGAATGTGTGATGTTTAAGTGAATTTGACATATCAGAATCCCTAACAGATTAGTGATTCTAATTTAAAATATGTAGTTGATTTAGACTTGTGATTTTAAATTGAAATCGTGTAAGTTTATAAACAATATTAGAACACTTCAGAGAACTTAAGATTTACCACATTTATGTCTAATTTACTAGATTTATAAGAATTACTTAAGTACTGGTGGAGGATCTGTTTGTTAATCAGACTACTAAAAAACTTAAAAATGAAACTGAATATATTAAATTTCTAAATGCAGTTTAAAAATGTTTAAGAGGAGTTAATAACCAAATTTGTAAGTGGGGCTAAACATTAATCAAAGCCTTCTCAAAGGTGATTGCAAAAGTATGCTAGATTTATAGAGTAAGATTTTTAAGTTGAATGAAAAGCTTAAGGAAGAACTACAGTTTTTAATTTGTCAATTAAATAAAGTGAATATTAATTCTAAAACTAAAGCAACCCCTGAATAATCTTTTCTGGGTCCCAAAGTCATCATTTGGGATATCATAAAACTCATCTTGACATAGCATTTGAATTGCTAATGCTTTTGAATTGGCTTTCCTTTGTAATTTTTTTAAAAAAATCACCATCCTCAACTTGCTCTGAGTCTAGGAGGGAAATAGCTTCAAAAATGCAAAATAAGCCATGGATCAACACCAGAAGGGGCCTCGCTCTGTCTGGTGAGGGGCTTCCATCAGCAAAGGCTCTGGAGAAGAGACACATATGAAGGACTCCCACCCTTCTGCTGGCAGACTTTGCAGACTTCCTATTGCATGCGATAATGACTTTCCCTAGTAGTTAAGCTGGATGTTCCACGACTTGCAGCTGAAAGCATGTAACAGCTGCAGACGACGGCTAAGCCCGCAGGCAGGGGCATTTCGCTTTCTAGGGGAAGTGTATGCACAGCTCCAGCGCAAGGTGCATATTCTCTCTCCGTAACAGGCTGATTTGGCAATGGGCAGTCCCCAAAGGGTTTCAATCAGAGAGGGGCGACACCATCAGATTTATGTTTGGGAAAAGATCACACTAAAAATGTTGTGGAGAAAAACCACACGATGATGTCTAAATATATGTAATTAAAACAATAGCAAATGTTCTGGAAGGAAATATCAAATTGATTACTTCTAGAAAGAGGACTAGATTTGAAATGGTAAGCCAATGTTTTCTACTAAAATGTATTATTTCCGGCCGGGCGCGGTGGCTCACGCTTGTAATCCTAGCACTCTGGGAGGCCGAGGTGGGTGGATTGTTTGAGCTCAGGAGTTCGAGACCAGCCTGAGCAAGAGCGAGATCCCGTCTCTACTAAAAATAGAAAGAAATTATCTGGACAGCTAAAAATATATATATAGAAAAATTAGCCAGGCATGGTGGAGCATGCCTGTAGTCCCAGCTACTCGGAAGGCTGAGGCAGGAGGATTGCTTGAGCCCAAGAGTTTGAGGTTGCTATGAGCTAGGCTGATGCCACAGCACTCTGGCCCAGGCAACAGAGCAAGACTCTGTCTTAAAAAAAAAAAAAAAAAAACTGCCCAGAAGAGTTAGCCTGACCTGTGACTAGAAAATCTGTCCTTGTGAAAGTAAAGTTTCTTATTGTAATGACAGATATGGCATTTGGTTTATGTTTTGCACTTGTGTGAGCTGGGTTAGTATGAAATCAGCCCTCCCTTAGCCCAGTCTACTCTGGAACACCAACAAACCAAGTTTCTAGGCACCAGGATTACTCATTCTTTGCTTAGTCAAAGTGGCAGATACTCTACAGAAATTAGGGGGGAAAAAAAAAAAAAAAAAGAAGAAGTGACTGCACAAGGCCTACCCTGTGAAGGAGTCCCATATAATTATTAGGCAGTCCGGCCCTTTGTCTGCTGTGGCAATCCACCGCCTGTCTTCACTGACGCAGAGGCAGGAGATAACATTGCGGTGGCCCTAAAGAAATGGAGAGAAAATGCTTTGAGACATCCAGGACGCTGCCCAGACCTGGGCACCATCAAGAAAGGCTGGGCCCCCACGGAGGTCTGAGCTTCTTTCAATTAATGCTCATCTGGCTAAAAATTCTCCTCCCTCTGGCCTTCCCTGGGGTTCCTCCATCTCCTAGTGGATGGTTTTCAAACTTCCTCCCCCTCCAAACACCTGAAAGATAAGCTATACTCCCCACAGCAACCGTGGTTCCCGAGGGGTCAAGACGTGTACCCAACTCCAACCCAGGGGCCAGTGGGTATAGCTCAGGGGTACAGCATCTGACTGCAGATCAAGAGAATAAACATCTGGGCCAGGGGTGTTCTGGGCCTTCATTACAAGGATTTGTTCTATAAAATTTGGATTCAGTCAAAAGGCTGCACTCAAGGATCCAGACAGCCACATTCTGGGCTCTCTCCCCCGGCAGCCATCCTGAACCTCTCTGCCAGCCTCATCCCCTACAACACTATTCACTTAGGTCACTGAGCAGCTCTGGGGCAATAGGCTCCTCACTGGTCTCTCTACTTCGACTTGTATCCTCCTACCATCCTGTCCCCCCACAACAGAGGAATCTTCTAGAAACATAAATGGCAGTACTTCCTGCTGGGAAATAGCCCCCGTCCGTTTCCCTCGTACCTCATCTCTCTCCTTCACTCCGCACCAGCCACACTGGCCTTCTTTCTGGGCCTCCCACACAAGGCCCAAGCACTTGGAGCTCCCTCTGTCTGGAATGTTCTTCCCCCAAACTTCGTTTGGCTCATTCTCATCTTTCAAGTCTCACCAGAAACAGGACTTTTTTCGTCCATGACCACTCCATCTAAAAAGTAAATCTCTCTCCCTGACTTCTCTCAGAGCATTTTCACATTTCCTTGGAGCACTGGTTACGGTTTGTAATCATATATGCATGTGTTCACTTGTTTAATGTCTGTTATCTCCACAGTAAACTGCAAGCTCCACGAGAGCAGGGAATAGCTCTGTTTCGCTCATGACTACACACCCGTGGTCTGAAACACAGCGGCTGTGATAAATATTTGTGGAAGGAATCAATGAATGGTCAAGGCCATTGCCAGCCAGCCGGCCCTGGCAAGGCTGGACTCCTGCCAGACATGCTCCTTCCTCTCAGCCCCTCTGTGCATTCCTGCTCCCCTGCAACTGAGCCTGCCGACGACAATCTCTCTGCCTGCCTCCGCGGAAACCACTGTGTGTGCTCGTTGCCACACATTCAATGAAGCTCCGAGGGGAGCTGCTTGCTGATTTTGTCGTCCGTGTTTCTGGACTTCTAGAGAGTAAATTCCTTAAGTTGTGCCCCGGTATCTTAGATCCCTGGCACAACACTGAGTACTGACTGGGCTCCTGGTAAATACTTCGTGGTGTTTTTGATCTTGGTGTCGACTAAGGAAGGTCCTATAACAACGCACGTCAACTGAAAAGGTAACATGGAACTGTTTACTGGGTCAACTAGTGGAAAGTCCGATACTAAGAAATAGGACATTTGGATAGGTCGACGGTGAGAATGAAAGGAGGAAGTGGAGTGGTGTGAGGAGGGCAGGCATGTGGGACATGTGGGGGGGCCCAGAGAAGGAGAAAGTAAGCAGAGCTGCTGAAGGGAGGGAGGGAAAAGAGGACAACTTAATACTTTCTTACTTAACACCTACTGAATACTTTTGAGTCAGGAGACCTAGATTTATCATTTACCAGTGACACTCTTGGGCAAGTCACTTAAATCACTCTAGGCCTCAGTTTCTTCTATAAAATGGGTATGCTAACACCCACTTCTCAGCATGGTTGTAAGGATCACAGCCCTTTGAGAACTGGAGGAGTCTGTGTCCATCAGGTCTGCGTCCCTGCTGAGCAGCTGCCCTTCTTTGTTTTACCACAGTTCTGCGGAGACACGAGCTATACTGTCCACATGTTTGCAGAAATGTAAAAAGTACAAATGTTTAAAATTCTTGTAACTATAAAATTAAATCAACTGTTGTTTGTAAGTTGGTTCTGATTAGAATCAGAGAGACAATGGGCAATAACGTGCTGCTAAAGACAGATCTGCTGTGGCTCAGAGAGAGGGAGGAAAGCGTGGCGGTGATATAATGGAGTCAGCCCTTGAGATACAAAACAAAATGCTACACACAAGCTACAGACAACCTCTTTACCTGCAAGAAGGAAAACCCTGCATACCTGAAGGTGGTACTGATTATTCCTGGAAACGTTGTAGATGACCGCACTGTGAGCGCAGACATACAGAAGAACTCTCTGGTTTTTCTCTCGAATGTAGTAAACAGGAAGAGAGCTGTTCCATCCAAACGACCAGGTCATGGTCTGGAAGACAAAGGTAAAACCAGCAGACGCTACAGTGCGCTGAGCCCAGGACTGTGGCTCCAGATGTTCCTGACACGAGTCCCTGGAGGAGGAGGATTTCTTATCAACAGTCCAATGAAGAGAAACCCCTCTAAGAAAGTCCTCAACAACATGCTGCAATATGGATGAATCTTGAAAAGGTGATGCCAAATGAAAGAAATAGTGATGATGGTTGCACAACCCTGTGAGTATGTTAAAAACCAATAAATTGTATTCTTTAAAAAGGGTGAATTTTCTGAGGATGTGAAAAAATTGGAACCCTTGTACACTGCTGGTGGGAATGTAAAATGGTGCAGCAGTGGTGGAAAACAGTATGGCTGTTCCTCAAAAAATTGAAAATAGAATTATCCTATAATCTAGCAATTAATTTTTGAGTATATAACTCAACATTACTGAAAGCAGGGTATTAAAAAATACTGGTATTTCCATGTTGATAGCAGCATTACTCACAATAGCCAAAAGCTGAAAGAAATCCAAGTGTCCACTGATGGATGAATGGAGAAACAAATTTTGGTCTATCCACACAATGGAAAATTATTCAGCCTTAAAAAGGAAGGAAATTCTGACACAGGCCACCACATGGATGAAACTTGACAACACTGATAAGTGAACAAGCCAGTCACAAAAGAACAAATGTTGTATGATTCCACATATATGACATACCTGGAATAGTCAAAGTCATAGAGACAGAAAATAGAATGGTGGGTACCAGGCGCTGGGGGGAGGAGGGGTATGGGGAGTTGTTGGTTATTGGGTGCAGAGTTTCAGTTTTGCAAAATGAAAGGAGTTCTGGAGATGGGCAGGGGTGATGCTTGTACAACATTGTGAATGTATTTAATGTCACTGAACTGTATACTTGAAATGGTTAAAATGGCTTTTTTTTTTTTTTTTTTTTTTTGAGACAGGGTCTTGGTCTGTCACCCAGGCTGGACTGCAATGGCAATCAGAGCTCTCTGCAGCCTTGAGCCTCTGGGCTCAAGCAATGCCCCTGCCTCCACCTCCTGAGTAGTGGAGACTGCAAGTACAGTCCTCCTGCCTCAGCCTCTCAAAGTGCTAAGACTATAGGCATGAGCCACCTTGATTAGCCATATTTGATCCTTATGCACCATTTTTCTTGGAAGGATAAATGATAATGAGATAAAATCCCCTTAGAAGAATTAAAAATTCTATACTTCCAGGAATAAATCCAAAATAAAAATATTATGAAATGAAAAATTATAGGTACTATAAATCTGACTACTGCTTTTAATTTTAATTTTGTGTTCAAAGTCTTTTATAAAAATTAAAGATAAACAAACTGTGGCACATCCAGACAATAGGAATATTATTCAGCAAGAAAAGAAATGAGCTATCAAGCCACAAAAAGACATGGAGGAACCTTAAATGCGTATTGCTAAGTCAAAAAAGCCAGTCTGAAAAGGATACATACTGTATGATTCCAACTATATGACATTCTGGAAAAGGAAAACTATGGAGACAATAAAACAACCCGTGGTTGCCAGGGCTCAGGGGAGGAAGGAGGGATTGATGGGTGGGGGACAGAGATTTAGGGCAGTGAATCTGCTCTGTGTGATACTGGAATGGTGGGTACACGTCATTATACATTTGTCAAGGCCCACACAATGTACAACACACAGAGTGACCCCTAATGTAAACTACAGACTTTAGTTAATAATAATGTATCAATATTGGCTCATCAACTAACAAATGTACCACCCTAAGGCAAGATGTTAATAAAAGGGAAAACTGGAGAGGAAGGAGGCGCAAGGGAGTACACAGGCACTCTCTGTGTCTTCAGCTCAATTTTTCTATAAACCTAAAACTGCTCAAAAATAAAGTCTATTAAAAAAATTAACTGAGGCCAAGTAATGAAATGCTGTAGAGCGCTGAAAGTGATGGGTGAGTGATGAGCTGCTAAAAATCAGTGAGTTATATTGCAGTACAGAAACAAAATCTGGTAAGTTTCCTTTCTTATCTTTGAACAATACTTATAAAGTTAAATTCTTTCTCCCCAAGATAGACACAGCAGGTAACATGGCCGATTTCTCTCTCTTACATTCTTCGTTCCCCATCCTCTCCTGTTTCCATCTGCTCATTCCCTATAATTTATATTTATATTTAGATCTCTTATTGTGTGGGTGTGAGTGGTAGAATTATGGAATCATAATTGTCTCAAGCTGCAACTTCTAGGAACAGAATTATTTAATATTTGGCTAGTTCTTAAAAGCCAATTTATTCAAATGAAATTGTTCTTTTGGAAACTTGCTAATCCTAAAAGGATCATATTATTCATCCTGGAAATTAACTTTGCCATTTAACAAATTAGTTATAAAAAGAAAACATTCCTAAACATCCTAAGCAGACTCCTGTCTTCAGCTACAACAGCTCTTCCAAAGTCAAAACTAGGCTGACTTCACTCAGTAGTAACAGAAATACCTTCCTCAAGCAGTGCTCACAACTACTGAAATCACGTAGTATCAATTATCATGTTTTGCACCAGTTTTAACATTCACGACAAATGATTGTGGATATAACCACCTCTTACATCAATAAATTTTCTAAAACACGGTAATCTGGAAGACAAAACATTATTGTCAGAACTGGATTTCACTAAATTTGATGCTCATAAGATTCCTGCTCATAAATACCTTGTTTCTTGGCTGGAGATGGGATCCACAGTTAGGCCTATTTACCATGAGCACTGTGAGTTACTACAGGCCTTTGGACTAAGGCAGGGGACCCCAAAGGACAAGGAGGATGCTGCAGGCACAGGAGAGATGGAGGAGCACATTAACTGTAGGACCTTTTGTGAGAGTAAGAAACTAGAAGCAACATAAATGGCCGCTGAGAGGGGAATAGTTAAATTTAAAAAGAGGGACCTATAATCCTAGCACTCTGGGAGGCCAAGGCAGGAGGATCGCTTGAGGCCAGGAGTTCAAGACCAACCCGAGCAAGAATGAGACTCCGTCTCTACTAAAAATAGAAAAAAATTAGCCAGGCGTGGTGGTACACGCCTATAGTCCCAGCTACTCGGGAGGCTGAGGCAGGAAGATCCCTTGAGCCCAGGAGTTTGAGATTGCAGCGAGCTATAATGTCACCACTGCAATCTAGCCTGGGCAACAGACTAAGATTCCATCTCAAAAAAAAAAAAAAAATTAAAAAGAGAAGTGGAGCTACATGCACTAATGTAAGAAACCTTCGAAGACATATTAAGTGAAAAAACATTTTGCAGAGATGCAGAATATCACACTGGTGAAAACACAAAACAAAACCTAAATGTGAGCACACATACACATATGAGTACACAGATAACATGTTTGTATATGCATGAAAAAGTCAGGAAAGACACAGTTATACTGAGTAGTAACAGTAGTTATTCTCAGGGAAATGGGATTGGGGTGGGAGTGTGTGTAGGAAGAGGAATCTTTGCCTTCAGACATGTATATGTTGTCTTAATTTTTTATAAAGAGCACTGAATATTTTTAATCAAAAGAAAAAATAATCAAGGAGGAAATGAAGGAAAGTAGAGGAAAAAGAAGAAGAAAGAAAATATAGGCAAAAAGCTAAAGAAATTTCAGGAAGCTAAGGTGTAAGGATTGCTTAAGTTTGGATCCAGCCTGGGTAATATATTAATAGCAAGACCCTGTCTGTAAAAAAATAAATTAGAAAGAAAAAAAAAGCTAAAAAAATCTGCAAAGGGAGACAGTCTAGAAAAGTTTTGGTTCTGCAGTGAGGCTAACAGGAGACCCTAAACTGGGGAGTGGCTCTTGTCACATCCAGATAGCTGGGGCCATGACACCAACGCTACACATTCTCATCAGGAATATTACCTGATTCCTTGTTAGCTGGCTAACAAGACGAAGGTCTTCATGGACCCTAAAACTCAATTACTCTTTCTCTCAAACTGAGCAATTACAAGCTACAGGAAAGAACCTGTAACTCCACTGCTCAAATCTGCAGAAAGTAGGTTTTCAATTGTCTGCATTTCCCACTAGACATCTTTCCTCCATCATCATCATCATCATCGTCATC
>JAQIFY010004860.1:0-11460 GCA_028533085.1 Varecia variegata | reverse complement strand
CTGAGGTGAGTACACATGTGCACCACGCTGTTGTGTATGTTTCTTAGGCTTTAATAAAAAGTTTTGAAAAATTAATATCATTTCCTAATGTAGAGGCCCATGAAAACTCAGAGAGAACCCAAACAGAGAGAGAAACTAATGTAGCCAGGAAGTCTCCACGGGGTGGAACACTGTCCTGAAAATTGACTAGAATGTTGACAGCGTTTGGGGCTCAGCAGTCCATGGAGGTGACAGTCCCACTCATGCCTGACACACACTAACATGCTCACACAGACTCATTCCTGACGCACACCAAAATGCTCACACACACTCATGCCTGACACACATCAACATGCTAACTCACACTCATGCCCGACACACACCAACACGCTCACACACACTCATACCTGACAGATACCAACACACTCACACACACTCATGCCCGACACACACCAACACACTCACACACTGATGCCTGACACACATCAACAACACACTCACACTCATGCCCCAGTACACACCAACACACACTGACACCCTGACACACACCGACAACAATCTCACACACTCATTCTCCCACACAGACCAATAACGCATTCACACACATTCGTGCTCTGAAACACATGGACAACACACTCATGCACCAACACACACCAACAACATGCACACTCACACCCTGACACACACCAACAAACTCACACACTCATGCTCCCACACAGACCAACACACTCATACACATTCATGCCCTGACACACACTGTCAACACACTCACATACAGTCATGCTCCCACACAGACCAACAACACACTCACACACATTCATGCTCTCAAACACACAGAGAACACACACACTCATGCCCCAACACACACCAAGAACACTCATGCACACCCCACCCCTTTGCATGGTCCCTGGACACTGAGCTTACCCAGGGGTCCCATGGCTGGAGTAGGGCAGCAGCAGTCCAGTCCTCAGTGCCCAAGGGGTCCCTGCAGCCTCCCAGAGCGCAGGGCTGGGGTGCAACCCAGGCAAGGGGCAGGTGGTCACAGAAACAGGCAAAGATGCAGAAAGCTGCGAGCTCTGTGCAGGAGGGAGGGTCCACAGGCCCCCGTCTGCAGGAGCGGGCAGCAGCCAGTCCCTGCTGACATTGTGCCAGGCTGAGGGCTCTTTATCCAGGAAGAGAGCTCTGGGAATGGACAAAATGATGCCACTCACCTTTTGCTGAGCTCGCCCGACCTCCAGCAATGTGTATGTGTACTCTTCCATAGTGTCGTCGTTGAACCGAGCCACGGCAAACTGCACCGATGCCACAAAATAATCGAGGTTCTTACTGATGTCTACAAATTCTTTATGAATGGTCCAGACATGGGTGCCCAACACAATGAGCCCCGCAAGCAGGAGCACCTTCTGAAACATGGCTGTCCTCAGTGTTGACACTGAGACCTGGGGACGCTCAGTGGAGAAGCAGTGGCAGCTGCCGCTGGTGATGTCCTTCTCAGCTCCGGACCACATGAGGCCCTGCCCACTAGGGGCCCTGAGCTGCTGACCACCTCCCTGTGACCGGCACCTCTGTCCAGTGCCTCTCCCCACTCCCCTGCTGTGTCCCTCCTGTTATCTCCAAACAGAAGGCAGAGCAGGAGGTCACATAGCCTGGGGACCACAGGCATGTGTGCACCATGCCTGCTGCCTGCACCTTTGCAAGGCTGCTCCCTCCTGCAGCTGCAGCCCCACTGTGGGTGCCTCTGTCCACCTTGCTTGTCCTTACACAGTGTAGACAAGGATTACCAGGGACGAGGGAACCTCCAGGAACTCTGGAAAGCCCATCCCCGGGGAGCGGAGGCAGTTGCCAAGGCTGCTCATGACCTTGGCAGAGCCCACACCACCAGCTGGGCTCAGGAAGCATGGCGTGCAGCCAGCAGTGGGGGAGGGCAGCGTGTCTATGAGAGGCCTTTCTCCCACTGCCTGACCCTCCCTACCAGAAGTACATCTGGTCTCATCCTCCCCGTCTGACACGCCAAGGATTAGTTTCTCCTCACTTCAAAACCTGTTCTCATTTCCACCGCGACTTCTTTGTTGACCTGTGGGTTATTGTAGCTGTGTTGTTTAATTTCCAACTAATTATCTTTTCTCTTATCAACTTCTAACCCAAGTCCACTATAGCCAAAGAATATCTGTCATTATTTCTCTTCTTTAAGTTTGCTGATTTATTTTTTTGTCCAGAATATAACCAATGTTCTTTGTGCTCTTGAAAAGGATGTGTGTTCTCTATTTTTTAGGTGTAGAGTTAAATTATCTATTTATCTCAGTAAGGCCATTTTGTGGAAACTTTCTATAGATTTACTCTTTTTACTTCATTTTGTTTTATTGAGTTTTGTTTGGTTTGGTGTTAGATTTGGTTTTGGTCTTTTCTGCCAGTACTTAAGGATGTCTTAAAATCTCTCACTATGATTATGATTGTGATTTTTGTCTATTCTTTTTTTCTGACAATCTTTGCTTTATGTATTTTGAGACGATTTCATTAAGTGCTTACACCAATAGAATTGTTACTACGCCTTCTTGGTGGCTGACCCTGTTGTCATTATGAAACGTACCTTTTTATCCCAAGTTATACCTCTTGCTCTGAAGTCTTTGATGTCAGATTAGCTACATCTGCCTTGTTCTGATTAGTATTTTCACAGTATATCTTCATATTATTATTCTCAAATGGTATCTTAATTAATATGTGCCTTTGTAAGCAGCAAATAGTTTTTTTTAAACCTGTCTAAGAGTCTTTTATTTGGAGCATTTGTTCCATTTACAATTACTCATATTACCAATTACTGATGACTAGTATTACCATTGCCAATATGCTTGGGTTCAAATCTACCATGTTACTATTTGTTTTATGTTCATCTCGTTTGTCTCTGTTCCTTCTTTTTGCTTTTCTTGCATTCTTTTGGGTCATTCAAGATCTTTGTATTATTCCTTTTCTTCCCCTCAGTGGCTTTTAGTTTAGTTTTCCCTTCTTTTACTCTTCTTTTAGGAGTAACTCCAGAGATTGTAATGAGCATCATTGACTCGAATCTACCACAAATTAGTACCTTTACCGCTTGAAAGGTGGTGGAAAAATCTTAGGACATTATTACTCCTTTGCCCCTCCCCCTTCTACCTTGTATGTTGTTATTGTCATGTATTTAAATTCTACATATTTGAAAGCCAAAAAACAATATTATTGTTGCTTTATATCTTCACTATTCACTTGGATGTACCAATATATTTATCCTTCTGCTGTGCATCATTCCTTCAACATTACTTTTCTTCCACCTGAAATCATTTCCTTTCCCCCCTCAAAAGAACATTTTTTAGTATTTTTTATTGGATTTTGTTTATATAACTTTTAGCTTTTCCCCAAAGCTATCTCCTCACTAAACGAGTATACTTCTGTGGGAGTCCCTGTCCTAGGGGGCTAGCCAAGTCTTCCTCCTTTCTCTTCAAGTGTCCCCCGAGTATTTCTAATATGTGAATTTAAGACTATAAATTTTCCTCTAAGTCCTGCTTTGGCTGTATCCCAGAAGTTTTGGTATGTCATATGCTTATTATCTTTCAATTCAAAGAATTTTCTTATTTACTTTTTGATTTCTTCTTCAATCTATGAATTATTTAGAAATATACTGTTAAATTTATAGGCAGTTAGAGGTTTTTAAATTATGTTTTTTATAATTGTCTACTGTGACCAAAGAACATACTCCAAACCATTTCCATCTTTGTAAATTTTTGAAGTTTTACTCCTTTTTGATTTTTTGAAAATGTTTTTATTTGCCTTTATTTTGAAGAATATTTTTGTGGCTATAGAATTCTAGGGTTAATAACTGTCTTTTAGTTCTTTAAAAATTCAAAGCTGGGCTTCTGAAAGTGGTCTATTTTCAGTTCACTTTTACTCCTAGGACATGGTCTTTCATGTTCTCACCTGAAATCCTGGGATATTTACCACATCCCTGAAGGCAGTGAACTTCAATTCTTGTCCCCCCATTTGAAGCAAAGAGAATGCCTTTTCCCCCACGGCATTGAAAGTCACTGCCTTATGAGCAATATATATAACCTGAACATTTGTACCCCCATAATAAGCTGATATAAAAAAAAAAGAAAGTCACTGCCTTTCACTGCCTTTCTCACCCTCAGTTCCCCCCACTCCCCCACCTTCCCCTCCAAGTCTTGCTCTGAGTTTGGCAGGACAGAGCTGAGACTGTTCCACATCAGACCGAGTGTCCATCACCACAATGTGTCTCCCAGGGACAGTGAGTAGTGTCTGCAGCCCAAGTCCTCACCATGGAGACCAGGATGGGGGATTTAAACATCAAAGAGCAGGTAGGGACATGCTGTGTTCAGCTGCTGCTTCTGAAGTCATCTGTGATTCTGACAAAGGTTTGTGGTCCATCAGTCGATCAGGCCCCTAGGGACAGGGTCATGTAACTGGACCCTCCGGAGACACATGGGCAGAGCAAAGATCTGCCTGGTCAAGGCTCCTGGGATCCTGCTAAAGCCCTGGCAGCTCTGCTCTGTGATGACTTCATTGTCAAAGGTGCAAAACCATAGCCTCAGGATTGAATAGCTATTTACACACCCATGTTCATAGCAGCACTGTTTGCAATAGCAAGAGGTAGAAGCAGCCCAAGTGTCCATCATGAGTGAATGGATAAACAAAATGTGGCATTTCCATGCAATGGGATATTTATTTATTTATTTATTTGAGACAGAGTCTCACTCTGTTGCCCGGGCTAGCGTGCTGTGGCGTCAGCCTAGCTCACAGCAACCTCAAACTCCTGGGCTCAAGCAATCCTCCTGCCTCAGCCTCCTAAGTAGCTGGGACTACAGGCATGTGCCACCAAGCCTGGCTAATTTTTTATTTCTATATATATTTTTAGCTGTCCAGATCATTTCTTTCTATTTTTAGTAGAGACGGGGTCTCGCTCTTGCTCAGGTTGGTCTTGAACTCCTGACCTCGAGCGATCCACCCGCCTTGGCCTCCCAGAGTGCTAGGATTACAGGCGTGAGCCACTGCACCCAGCCTATGCAATGGGATATTATTCAGCCTTAGAAAGGAAAGAAATCCTGGTGCATGCTACAACATGGTTGAAACTTGAAGATGTTACACTAAATGAAATAAGCCAGTCACAAAAGGACAAATACTGTATGATTCCACTTATATGAGGCATATAAAGTAGTCAAATTCACAGAGACAGAAAGCAGAATAGGAGTTGCCAGGGGCTGGAGGGAGAGAGGCATTAAGAGTTGTTTAATGAATACAGAGTTTCAATTTTACAAGACAAAAAGAGTTCTAGAGATGGATGGTGGTGATGGTTGCACAATAACATAAATGTACTTAATACCACTGAACTGCATACTTTAAAATGGCCAATTTTATGTCATGTATATTTTACCACAATAAAAAAACAAATCAGGAGTTCAGGAGAATTCAGAATCACCAAAGAAAGAAGTTTATGATTCGAAGGCAAGTTGTTCCCTGTAAAGTCCTCTGCTGCCCAGTCTGGCAATGGAGGGGAAACAGAGGGAGAGCTCACTTTTCCCCAAACACATCCCCAACTTCTGACCTGCTTGGTCTCCTCTGATCTCCCAGCTGGCCTGAGAGTTGCTGCCTCTTTCTAAAGCATTTGTGTCTCCCAGGAGCACCAGGAGCTAATGATAGCCACTCTGGAAGCTGAATCTCTGCCTGCTGGAGTTTTGCAGAGTTCAACTGTCTCAGACCGTCTCTGCTCAGGTGTCCAATTCTTGTGTCCCATTTGAGATTGGTTAGTCTCAGAGAACCATTGAAACCTAGCAGAACAGAGCAGAGTTATTGTCTGATATTAAAATATTTCATCCCTTTGAGAGCTCTGAAAAGTAGGTCTAGATAGAAAACAAACAAACAAAAAAATGCCTTTTCCTCAATCATTCATCCAAAAATCGGAACCAGGATCAAGCATCAGTGCAGTTATTTCATCATTTGGAAAAATAAGAATTTTTCTTCCTGGCATCTGTCAAAATACTTTTGTGGGTGTCTTAGGGAACCTTGCTGGAAAAGAAGGTGGATTCTGTAGAAGACAGAGATGCTGGCAGAAGCTGTTCCTAGGGTTCAGATGCCCGAGGACCCCACAGTGAGGCTGACGGGCCCCATCCCATGCCCCTGACCTTGCCCCTTGGATGATAAGCCAGTGCATAAACATGTTTGCTACAGGGAAAATCTATTCCTCAGCGCTCAACGGGTCTGACTGTTGCTATTTCAGAAGTCGGGAGGGGCTAAGACAGCTGGCAAGGCACCCACTAAACAGAGGTTTCCTTTCCCAGGCTTGACAAGGATTCAGGAGGGAGAAGGGAGCCCTTGGAGGGCCACGGAGGAGCTGAGCCTGGGCCTGGGACTCAAGGGGATGTGGAGATGTGTACTCACTGAGGTCCACAGGAACAGACCAGGGAGATCTAGGGACGGGCTTCACCCTGGGGTAGCACGTACCACGATGCCATCCTCAAGTGCACACTAGACAAAAACAAACTCAGGGAAATTCCAAAATATAATGACCCTTCAAAGGTTTCAAGGTCATGAAAGCCCAGGAAGGGCTGAGGAGCTACTCCAGATAGAAGAAGTGCAAATGCAGTAGGTGATTCTGCACTCCGTAGTTGGAAAGAGCACTTGGGGAAACAAAGAGGCTCGCTGTCCTAGGAGCCCAGCACACATCCTCTGAGGCTCCGCCCTTGGCTGCGGCAGGGGGAAGTGTGCCTGTCCCTTGACATTTGACTGGGTCCAAGGACAGATAAGGGGGATTCTTCTGTGTTCATCCCCCAAATTCAACAGTGGCATTGGATTAGAGAGGAGAATTCACCTGTTTGTAGGAATTACTCAAAAACAGAATTGGGGACGGTGCAGCATCATGTTGTCAGTTTCCTCTCCAATGTTTCAGGGGGAAAAGCTCTTTGCAATGTAATGACAGCATTTCTGTAAATTTGAGATTCTTTTAAAATAAAATTCATTTTGGCCAGACGTGGTGGTTCATGCCTATAATCTCAGCACTTTGGGAGGCCAAGGCAGAAGGATCGCTTGAGGCCAGGAGTTTAAGACCAGACTGGACAACATAGTGATACTCCATCTCTACAAAAAATAAAAAATAAGTAAAATAAAGAATAAAACTTATTTTAAAAAACTCAGCAGAATCAGGACACAGCAGTCCCCGCAGCACATGGAAATGGGTGAGAGAGTAAGGGAGATGCAGCCAGCAGGACGGGGCATTGTCCCAGCACTGGGGACACATAATGCAGTGATGGGCGTGTCCTAGTTGCTTCTGAGAAAGAACCACACATTACTGCAACTGGAGATGTCTTAAACGCAGCCCAGCATCACTTGTAGAGAGATGAGAAGGCTGAGACACAGAGAGGTTAGGCAGATTTCCCAGACAGCAGTGCTGGGCCTCCTACTATCATTGCACTGCTCCATGGGGGAGTTCTGCCTTCACCAAAGTCAGAACCATCAGAAGGGAGCACTCACACCTGGCATAGTGTCAGGCTGCACTTTCTCAGGCAGGTGAAGGCTCCATGGTCTGTCGACACCTGCTTGTGGAGCAGCCGCAGAGCAGGTGCTGTTGGTGCCCAGGAAGCCAATGAGAGGCAGAGAAGGAAGCCCCTTCAGGGTGTGCTGGTGAGCAGGGGACTGCCACGGGTGACTGGGGCTGCATTCCTCTGGGGAGCTTGAGAGGAGAATGGAACACATGCCTCGGAGGTGGCCCGTCTGAGGGGCACAGAAGCTGGGGATCCTGAGTCCCCTGTTTCCATCTGTCATGTGTAGAGGCTGCTCCCAGGTGCATAAATTGCCTGGCATTTTCAGCCAATTCCACCCGTGGGCAAATGTGCCCTGTGACCAGAGAAAGCCTCGGGCACAGCCAAGGGGCAATGGTGGGAGGCTTTGAGGAGCACCTGCTGCACCCCCAAATGGGGAGTGTGAGCAGGAGAGGGCTGAGTCCAGACTCACTGATCCTGTCCTCTCTGCAGTGTTCCTCTGAAGCTTGGCCCCATCCTCGGGCTGGCAATAGCTGTCAGCAAAAAAAAATTACATTGAAGAATATAGTGTTTTCACACAATGCAATCCTCTGCAGTAATGAGGATGAACCCAGCACAACTGCACAAATATGGATGAGTGTCACACACATAATGTTGAGTGAAAGAAGCTAGATACACAGAAGCACATACTAGATAATTTTGTTTATGTAAGTTTCAAAAACAGGCAAACTAATCATGCATGTATGCAGTTTGTGAAAATTCTGTACACTTACAATTTGTGTACTTTTCTGTATGTATGTTATATTGCAGTAAAACATTTATGAAACTCTTAAAAATAGGAAAGGATGTATTCATCTTCTGTTGTTGCCATAACACATTACCACAAACTTAGTGGCTTAACACAACTCAAATTTATGATCTGGATGTCAGGTGACCAAAATGGTTTTCACTGGGCTAAAATTAAGGTGTCAGAGGGCTGCATTCTTTCCGTAGGCTCCAGGGAAGGTCCATGTCCTTGCTTTTTTCAGTGTCTAGAGGCCTCCTGCATTTCTTTGCTTGTGGCCCTTTCCTCCATTCCCAAAGCCAGAGGTGACACATTCTTCACAGCTCTTTGTGCTCCATTGTCCCATTGCCTTTTACTGCCTTCTAAATTCTGCCCCCTTCCTATAAATTCCTTTGTGGGTCCATTGGCCCATTCAGATTATCCAAGATAATCTCTCCACGTCAAGATCCTTAACTTGATCATGTCTGCAAAGACCCATTTGCCATGGAAGGTGACACACTCACAGGTTCCGAGGGTTAGGACATGGATATTCTTGGGGGGGGCCACTATTCATCCTGTCATAGAGGGGGATAAAAGTTCACATGCTAGTTTAGAGGAAAATACTCCAGAAAGTCCTCTGGCTAAAGCACAACCAAATCCAAGCAGAGATATTCAAAAAAGAGAAACCAAAGAGGAGACCATGTTGAACAATAGCACTATCTTACATATATAAAACATATCATTAAATCTAAATGAATGACCATATCGTAGCTCGGAAACGTTAATGTATTCAGAATTCTTGAAAAGATGAAACATTCTAGAAGTGAAAAAGTTTGGCACCAAAATTTTTTCAACTATCTCATAGAGATTCTGGTTTTGGATGGAGGAGAGATGGTGGAAGGGAGAAATAAAATCATTCTGCTAGGCTCACCACGTGGAGTAGAAGAACAGGGAAATGAATCAGGTCTAAAGTGTTCATCTTTTGGGAGACAGAGTGAACATGTAGTAGTCTTGTTGGGGAGTAGATGTTATTGTCATTTTATTTTAATTTAGTAACAGGAAAATATAGTTTTATTTGGAATTAATACTCTATTTCCAGATTAAGGAAATGGCTACAGTTCTTTAATTCTCCCTGTATTCACGCCCTTTGCAGTGTGACTTTGTGACTCCTCTCATTGAGAGGTGCAGTCTGTTTCCCCACACAATGGAACATGGCAGAAGCATTTGTGAGCCAATTCCCAGCCTATGCCCCAAGAAACCGAGAGCACTTCTACTGTCACCACCATGGGAATATGCTGGGCTAGCCTCTGCAGCATGAGAGGCCACGTGGAGCAGACCCAAGGCAACCTGGTGGTCCCATCCAAGGCCTCAGACACAAGAGAGAGCCCAGCCAACATCAGCAGAGCCACCTAGCCGACTGCCACTCACCACAGATAAGGGATCCCAGCCAAGACTGTGAGAACCACCCAGCCAAACTGCAGGCTTAGGAAATAAATATGTGTATACTGTTTTAAGATACTAAGATTTGGCATAGTTTGTTACACAGCAATAGCTAACTGATACGCCCTATGAATACAAAATCTGTGAATTAAAAAGTAGCTATAACTGGAGATTAGAAAGTGAAATTATCATGACATGCTGACAATATGATTGCAGACAAGGATGATGGAGGAGAGTTATCTGAAAAATTATTTCATACAAGGAGAGAAATCAGTACAGGGGCTGAATCTACACAAAATCTACAGTTTTGAAAGCCAGTTAGAAAATGTAATGGAATATTCTATTTGCAATGGCAGAAAAAGAAAACTACCTACGAAATAAACTTATTAAAAAATAAGCAAAAAAAAAAATACATGAAGAAATGTTTTAAAACCTTCTGAGAAATATAAAAAAGACCTAAATAAATCAAAAGTATAATGCTCACTGTTATAAATATTTTTTTCCCCAAATTGATATGATATTTAATGTAATCCCAATTCAAAATATCAACAGGGATGTTTCATGAAGTAGACAAGTCAGTTTAAGAGTCTGTTTAGAAATATAAATGTGAAAGAAGAGCCAGCAAATTTCTGAAGAACAGACATTACAAGTTGTAAAGACTGGCAGGGCCACTGGCCACACAGCTGCTCAGGCCTCACCCCCAGCAAGTGGGACAGAAGTGACACCAGAAGGAGACCCACATACTCCAGGAATGTCGCATTTGATCAAAGTGGGATTTCAAGTCAGTGGGTGAAAGATTCAACAAATGAGGCTGATACAACTAGACAGCAATCTGCAAAATAAATAGATAAATAGTTCTATCCCCAGATCATTCCTTCCACCAACACAAATTCAAGATGGGATCAACGGGTCAAGGGACATTTCTGAACCCCATGGCCCTCTTTGCATCCCAGTGAGGCCTCCAGGGAAGCCTGGCTACCCGGGAGAGAGAGCTGGATGCCCTGCTAGTGTGGAAGTTTAGGGAACTCAACTGTTAGGAGCCACCTTTGCCTTCCAAGCTCTCAAGCAGAAACCCATTCTGTTTGTTCCCAGAGTAGTATGCATGCATTTGAGGTGCTTGTGAGGGATTTGGGGAGACCAGCAGGGTTTGTGGAAAGGGCATTTCATACACTGTTGGCAGAAATACAAACTGAAGAAGTCTAAACAGAAGTCATGCTGTAAGCACGGGCTGTCTCTTGAGTGTGTTTGGTGCTTGCTAGGCCACTGGGAACCACTGAAGACCTCACAACAAGCCGCAGTCATGACCAAACTGGCTGCGGTGTGCACTCAGAGGCCAGAGTGGGCAGCACAGGAGCACTTAGGATAGTACGTGAGTCCAGATGGACTCAGGGAAGAATGGGCCAGCAGGTGGCATGGGAATGCAGTTTGGGGAAAAAGGACTTTATTCATTCATTCATTCTTGTGTTCATGTATTCATTCACTCAACATATTTTTTGAACCAGACCCTGAGGACACAGCTGTAAATAAGACCAAGTCCTGCTCCATGCATTTCCATGCCAGTGATTTTTGAGAGGTGTTCTGAAGAATGACCCAATGGGACCTCGTGACTGCTGACTGGGCACAGAGGACGAGCCAAAGGAGAGGACCAAAGTTTAACCCTTGTGCAAGTGCACGCGAGTGCGTTTGCATGTGTGAACTAGGACATAGACATATCTATTACACCTGTGTTGCAGAATTGCTGTAAGACTAGAAGTGGTACACATA
>JAQIFY010004859.1:0-11461 GCA_028533085.1 Varecia variegata | reverse complement strand
GTAGTGCTAGGTTTTGAAGTATTTCATTCTCCACAGAGGCAAATTTGTGAATTAAAAACTCTAACCTTGACAATCACAAAACATCTCTATGAGCAAATAACACAAGAGAAAAAAAATTATGGATTATGAAGCATTCTATATATATAATGATCTACTGTTTTTATATTGTTACCTTATTATTATAACCAATTTATACATATTAATATATTTAGAGCTCAAATTTTACTATTCGTATGTGATTACTCCAGGTAATGAATAGCAAATATCCAATTGGTATGTCAAGATCATCTTGTTAATTTATTAATTTAATACAACATATGACTGCCAAGTAGTGACATTAAAAACATTTCATTTCTTTGCATTTGGACCATAATAAAGTACATAAATATGTTTATAAGAATTTTTATTATTTAACCAGTTATTTTTCTGTGTTGTTGAGCATTTATTTACCAATTCAAAGGTTTAAACACTTAAAGTGTAAAAATGTCAGTGCCATATGTGGGAACTATAAGAAACTATAGATGAAGTAATAAGGCTCATATAAATAATGGATCAAAATGTGTGTGTGCTAAATAAAATGCATAACATTATATAAATAATAATTAAGATATACTAGAACAGCTAGTTTATAATAATTATTAGGCATATAGAGTGTAAAAAGCAAGTAAATAAGTAACTAAATTTTAAGCCGACTAATACATTAGGGTGAGATGTGTTTCTCTCATTTGTGTGTAACAGTGAATAATGGGACACCAAAGGACATAATATGTTTGTTAACATTTTTCGCTGCTTCACAGAAACTTTCTGCTCAATATGCTATAAGAAAACAAAAATTATGCAAAATTAGTCTCCAATGTCTTTAACTCTGCCGGCTAAATTAATCTCTGAAGGAAAATATAAATTCATAAACCATTGCTGATCTCCAAATGTTGCTTAGGGACTTGTGCAACAGCTTAGCAATACAGTCCTTCCCCAACATAGGCTTTGCAGAAAGAGAAAACTTTTGCTGAATTTTGCCCAGTGTTGGCATTGCTGCTTCTAGAATCCAAATAAGAATCTGTGCTGCCTGTTTCAGGTTCAAGATTCTGTTGGAGATAAGAGGGACATGGCATTAGCACTTCTTAAAGGGAAATAGAAAACCAATGACCACATTGTAAGAACTGCATATCACTACAGGTAGGTATGCTTTCTAACTGCCATCTCTCCTACTTTCCTTAATCTCACTCACCCTCTTCCAGCCTCATTGCTTTCCCCACTATCCTTCAAACACACCAGCCACGCTCCCCCTGCCTCTTGGCCTTCGTGGCTGTTCCCTCTACATGGGACACTCATTTCCTGGATATGTGTAGGCTCCTCACTTTGCCTCCTTCAGATATTTGCTCAGATGCCAACCTTTCGGTGAGGCTTCCCCTGACTGTCCTGCTTTAAAACTGCAATCCCTTTCTAACTCTTCCTATAGCCCTTCCCTGCTTTAGTTTCTCCATAATATTTACCTCTTAACATACTATATAGTTGACTTATTTGTTTTTTTATTGCTTATCCCCAACCACTAGAATGTAAGGTCCCAGGAAACAGGGGTTTATATTTCTTGCTTATCATCCTATTCCACAGAAGCCCCAGAACAGTGTATGGTACTTATTGGCACTCCATAATCATTTCTTGAATAAATGAATATGAATCATTAAGACATCTCATTGAAGGAAAGAGGAAAAATTGTTTCTCAAAAAAAAGACAACATGAATATAAAAGACAATTCTTTGTAACTATTTAGGTCTAAATAATACAGCTTAAGGCAAGCAAAGTCAAACTCATGCCATTTCTGAGTATATCATTGACTCTGCTAGGCATATTTTTCTCTATTTGCAGACCATATAATTTCCTCTTGTCTAGGTCCATCTATCCTACCCATCAAACACTAGACTGGTGCCAACTGGAGTTCATCTCTCACTTTTGTAGTATTAGCATAGGGGAAAAGAACACAAGCACACAATATAATCTCTCTCCTTTATAGAATTAAAACACTAGTCTGTGTTTTACACAGCTAACAACTTCTCACATACCTCCTTCTATTCACAGACACCTTAAACATCATGGAACAGAAAAAAATGACAATTTTGAGCCTAATATTAATTATAATGATTAACAAGCCCAAGTATATTCTACAATAATACATCAAGGTTTATGTTGAGAGATACATACTTAAGTCAATCAAAATCACAAGTAGCCTCCACTTGCCAAAAACCAAAACCTAGCCAAATAAATTCTTAAACATTTTCTTTTGTATTCAAGAATGAAATTATTTATTGGCTTTAGTTAATCCCACAAATAAAATGATCAAATGTGAAAAAATATAGGGTTTACTAGTTTTACAAGCGACTCTTCCCACTAGCAAGCTAGCAAATGAGATGTGTTGGAGATTTTAGCCCTATTCCATGTAACAGATAGATAGGTGTCCACATCACAGGAAAAGTCACTGCTCTTGAAACATTTTGAAAGGCTCAGCAGATACCAAAAGGTAGATAGATTTTGAGATTAAATTAGCTGTTAGAATAAAAAAAAAGAATAAGCCATATCACATAAAAGTATATTACCTCCTTTTTGCAAATAACAGATCAAAACTTACAAGACCAGAAGAAACTAGACCTATGTTTTTTTTTTTAAAGAGATAAATGGTATATATTTTCATTTCTGAAATGGAATCCATTCAAATCAAAAACAAATTTAAGTATTTTACCTTGCATTTTTATGTACCAATCAAAATGCAGAACACTAAATATTAAAAGTTGTAGAGCATAATCTAAATCTTATCAAGATCTAATTAAGTCTGTGAGCTCATAATGCTTTCATTATGCCAAAACAGTGAATTTCAAAATCAATCCTGTGGAAATAATTGAAGCAAACTGGTTTGCTATCTTAAAGACAGAAATATCAGTCATTTGAGAGGCAAGGTAACATATTGGTTAAAAATATGGTCATTGAAGCCATCTTTCTCAGATTTAAATCCTACCCTGTTTGACTAAGGGCTCTGTGACCTTGGGAGAGTTACTTAACATCTCAGTTCCTCAGTATACTCTCTTAAATGAGGATACAAATATATGGTGTCCCAAAAGTCACCATACATAGGGAAAATAGGAAGTTGTACCTTTATTTACAAAATATTCATTACAAAATTTTACAAAATTTTTCCCTAGTATGGAGACTTTTGGAGTTGTTTGAGGATTAAATGAAATAATACAAGGAAAGCTTGTTAACTTGTTTGGCAAATAGTAACCGTCCCGTAAATACATTTTTGTTTTAGCCAGACAGACTAGGAAGGAGATAGGTAGGGTTCAGTATATCCTGGAAATTGTTACAGATTACATTTCTTAGCTAAAAGGAGAAAAGAGAACCACTGTTTTTATAAGAATAACTTCCCAGAAATAAGCACAGAGGCAGTCGTAGGCCAGGTATTAATAGTTAAGGACCCTACGTTATCCAGAATCATGGAGACTTCTATGCGATATCTCCTTCAAGCTATACAGGATCTGTAAGGGCAATAGATTTTGAAGTAAAAAGAATTTTTTAAATTATCCCTTGACCATTATTTTATAAGTTTTCAATGTAATGGAGTACCTTATCCAAAATTTAGCTCAAGTCAAGTTCACATTATCTTTTTAAAATACATATATATATTAATTCTATGTTATGAGCAAAGTTTTCAACACACTAATTGATCTGATAGGAAATTTTATGTAAAATATATGCATAAAGGTTTAGAAATCAACATTGTCTACATGAAGATTTTCTCTTTAGTTTTATTATGTAAATTTAATTATAGAATACACGTGACAGCTTGACACTAGTTAATCCAGTAGAATCCTTTTTTTTAATTTCAGAATATTATGGGGTTACACATGTTTTGGTGACATAATTTGCTTCTGTACAGTTTGAGTCAGAGTTATAGGTGTGCCTTTCACCCAGATAGTGTGCATTATACCTGTTAGGTGTGGATTTACCCATCTCTTCCTCCCTCCTCCCACCTGCTTGATTTCCCTTGAGTTTTATTTCCATATGTGCACATAAGTGTTGATCGATTAGTTCCAATTTAGTATTGAGTACAGGTGGTGTTTGTTTTTCCATTCTTGCGATAGTTCACTTAGTTTTGGTAGTACCCAAATAACTGTTCAACAAATACCTTCGCCTGTATAAATATTTATTTTTTATCATAATTGTGGAAAAGTTCATAGTGCCAAAGTGGCTAGATTAGTTTTCACTTAAGATATTTTAAGTTATGGAACCTTAATGAAAGGTTCCATATTTTCAATTCAGTATCTCATACTTGCCTGCAGTTATAAACTTATTTATAAACCCTTGGAGAAACAGAGCATATTGTGTATTTATAGGTATTTCTATATATTTAGTATAGATTTAATGAAGGTCAAGAATAAAACTGAAAATGAGGTTTATGGGAGTGTTGTAAAGGTTCATTATTGTCATCATGTGGGAAAGTATAATTTTCTTAAGAGAAATGATGACATATACATAATAAAGTCCCTGTCCGTGTCATGACAGCTCAAGAGCATGCCATCGTTACCTCCTATGTCACACCGCAGGTGTGCCTGCTATATGGGTGACAGCCGCTGACTTCTCTGATCAACACATAATTATCTCTGAATAAAAATGCACGTTGAAGTTAGCTGGACATAATGGATTGGAGACCCAGGGCAAAAATTATCTTTATCATGGCACATAGCACCACCTGGGGGTAGGAGAGGGCTAGAGAGGTGTTGGCAATGACGCAACCTTGAGAAGCCTGCTGTGGTATGGGCACTTCTGGGGTGTTCGTGTTTATCCTGCTTGTCTTCTTTTGGATAGAAGAGGTCACTCGGTTAATGGTAGGATGCTCCTAACAGAGAAAGGTCCTGCTGATGAGCGCTATTCTCTACTGATCTAACTGTATATCTCTTTCTCAGCATCTGGATAGTTTCCATTTGCAGAGTCCCCTTCCCCCATAAGATAATAAATATCATATCACAAGGATGGCAGTGCTCCTTCATGGAACACTGACTGTTTATTAGAGGCAAAAAAGTTTAAGAGAAATGCTAACAATGTTCATTAATGGCCCGCATCCAGGTTTAATGAGGCATGTCAATATGCGGACTGGGCAACATCAGTGGCATAATAGTGGTGGTAAATGGGAGTAATTGTATCCAATTGTACGGCACAGCTTCCAGGAATGAGCCCGAACTGCCAACTGACAATGACAGAGCAATTATGGGAAGGCAAGCGAGCTGTGTCAAATTAGCACTTGGTGAGAACTCATTTTTCAGAGATGTGCTTGCTCTACACCACCACAAGTGATAGCTACTTTATTGTGAGTGATAGGAAGACCAGCACTTAGACTGATGTTCTGATTTGTCAATAGCTGTATTTGAAAGCTTAGTGTCACAAATATATAGAGATATTCAGGGAGAGAGGCACACTGCTCATGATCCGAAGGATAAGAACGTTGCCGAGAAGGTCATCTGTCAGTGTGAGCTGTCAGAGAGAGATCACACTCTATGAAAAGGGAACATTCAGCCGACTTAAGTAATTACCTTTGACTGAGATTTGAAGATGTCTTCTTTTGTTGGCCTACATTGACTGCATAATTTATAATTTACTGCAATCAGCAAAGGGCCAGGAATTGTAACTAAGAAAATTCTTATTTTATTTCCCATAATTACTTTTTTCTCTCTCTTTTTTAACTCCTTTAGCACTTCAGAAGTGTAAAGTGGGAAACTGGTGAAATTGGGTTTTTTTTTTTTCTTTCTTTCTTAAATGACTCAGTCTCAAGCACGTCAGAAACAATATATTTACTTTCAGCTGTTGTTTCACAGGGCCATAGCTCTCCACCATCATCCTAGTAAAGGCATAATGCATCCCTTTATTGTTGATGTATTTTTTCTTGCTTTATGGGATTACTAGTTAAAGAGGATAAAGGAATAATTCAATTTTGCCTTTCTAGTGCAAAAGAATAAAAAAGAAAAATCCAGATTTGGAGTACTGAGCACTGAAATTATAATTCACATCCTCAGATACTCTAGCAACTATTTCAGAACTATATAGATTAAGAGAATTTTCAGTTCTTATTGTTTTCCCCTCCCCAAGACATATCATGGAAATAATATTTGTAACATAAATACTTTGCCTTCAATATAACCTTAAGAAAAAATATATATTTTGTGACCCTTAGGTTCTGGAGTACAAAAGCACTAAAATTTTTTATATATATTTCTAGAGAAAGTGATGTTTTAATTTTGGTAGTTAAAATATAATAGGAAGTCATAGGCGTATACCCTTGAATTTTTCATTCCCTGGATTAAATGAAGAAACTCTGAAAAAATATTAAACCTCTGTTATTTGGCATTATTATTAAATTCTTCCTGCCTTGCTTTTATTGTTTTTTTTTTCCTAGTGGTGATGGATTTATTAATGAATTGTAACTAAAAATTAACAAGATTAGCCTGACTTCTGGCAAAAACTGTTGTTTAATTCTAGGTGTATTGATTTACTGCAGGGATATTGACAAAAGAATTTATTTAAGTACTTTAAGTCAATATTACTTTAGTGGAAACTCTTACATTTTAGGTATAAAGAAATACTCTTAAAATACTCTTCTATTAATATGGTGTAAAATTACTGTCACATAATAAACGTTCATTTCTTCCTACCTGAAAGTCTGCGTAAGTTCACACTGCTCTTTCTTTTTCCCTCAAGACCCATCAAGTACTCATATTTGAAATTAGTAATTGTGGGTTTTGGATGTTTGCTAATGTATTTACTGTTTCCTCTGAACTTTAATGATATTGCCAAAAAATATTTTGTTTTCCACAGTTTACAATTAACTACCTACTATTACTTTAAATTATATACATTGAAGTTTCTGAAACATGGTTTTTAATTATTTTTAAAAAATATTTCAGAATTCTTTGGACCATTCAGTTTTCCCCCTTGTAGAAAGCTGTTTAATTCACAATGCCTTGAGTAGAGGCCCGTCATCTATTCTATAGTGACTGTGCCACTTAATAATGGAATAGTGCATCAAAGTGGCACTTAGGTCTCAAATTGTTATGTATGACTGTCAAAGCGGTATGAAAAAAAAAAGAATTAAAAAGGGGGGGAGAGAGAAAAACCCTTGATTTGTCTTTACTACTGAAACGTGAATTTGTCAGCCAGGTTCTGAAATCACAACAGCATTGCTTGCATCCCCAGCGAGATGTTGAAAACTTGACAGGTACATATTTTTTCAACTACAAGCACTTCTATAATGAAAACTAAATACACAAATCTTACTTTTTTTTTTTTTTTTTTTTGCTTTTGACAGATAGTTGTTGCCAATGGGATTTAATGTTCAAGTTCAAGTTGTCAAGAGAAATAACCAATAAGCAATCCAAAGAGTCACGATACAGATATTCAAAAGCAAAAAGCCTAGCTTCGGCTTCTGTGATACACTGAAAGGATTTCAGTGTATAATTAACCAAGCCAGAACCCTTGGCACTTAATCTTCCTCCTAATGACAAGTTCATCCCATTACAGCCTTTCTCTAGGGGACAAACTGTAACTTGTTTAGTGGTCACCAAAGCTTTTGATTGTCATCGTTCTTTTCATTTCATCATTTAAAGATTAGAGTGTTTTGATCTGGCATTTTTCCATTTCTCATTGCTTATTCTCAAAATTCAGTATTGAAACTTTATCATCCTAAGTATTTTTAAAATCTCTCTAAATATCCATATATCCAGGAACCATCTTCTGAGTTTGATTCAGAGAATAGCCTGTGTATATAATTTATCTGGGTCCATTTTGTGTACACCGTAAGTGTCCTGACAACCCCTATTAATACCTACAATGATGCTCAGTGTGGGGTGATTATTTACCTGCTGGCAGCTTTACTATTACCAAAAATCTTATGGGAATGCCTGAACATTTTGTGTAGGAAGAAGGAAGGAGACCTGTAGTTGTAGTGCTATTTCCTAGAAATTAGAACTTGTAACTGATTGTCACCAACTGCTCTATATAGATCAGTCTTGCAGAATTGCATTCACTCACCTGGAGCAAATGGTATTTTTGACAGGTGAGTGGAATTTTGCCAGGCTAGGTAATGCTACACAAACCACATATGGATAACTCTGAAAACTACAACTCCCAGCATGCCCTGGAATTGAGCATTAAATAATCATGGTTAATATGGGCCTATTTAAATCAGATCTCAAACCACAGAAAAGGAATCATCCTGACAGTCTTAGAAATAAATCTTTCTATAATTCAGCTCTTTGAGTTGTTATAGAAGTTTCCATATTCTCTTACTCTTTCAGAAGGTAAAAATTAGAATGCTTCTGAAAACACTATCTGCATAAGACTAATGTGACTGAAAGAGTCATTTTAGTGTTTGTGCCTCCAGGTGTACATTAATATACCCATCTTTGATTCTTTTTTCTTTCCCTTGTAGTCCACATGTAATCTATCAATAATATGTCTTTTTTTTTACTACTGTTCTTTTTTTAATTATTTTTATTTCAGCATATTATGGGGGTACAAATGTTTAGGTTACATATATTGTCTTTGCCCCACCTGAGTCACTGCTTCAAGCAGTGTCCATCCCCCAGATGGTGCACATGGTGCACATCACACTCATTAGGTGTGTATATACCTATCCCCTTACTCCCCCCTCCCATCTGCCCGACGACACTCAATGACAATTACTTCCATGTGAGCACCTAAGTGTTGATCAGTTAATACCAATTTGATGGTGAGTACATGTGGTGCTTGTTTTTCCATTCTTGTGATGCTTCACTTAGTAGAATGGGTTCCAGCTCTATCCAGGATAATAATATATCTTTCTATGCTACTTCCAAAACTTGCGCTGGAATCTTTCTGCCTCTGTCAGCTGAATCAGTACAACAGCTCTCTAACCGGTATCCCCACATTCACTATTTCCTCTTCTACAATTTATTCTCTGTATTTATTTTATCTTTTTAAAATAAAAATCAGGTATAATCGTTTTAGTTGCTCCCATCACATGTATATTAAAATACAGCCAAAGGTCCTACGTGCCCAGGACCTAGCTGCTCATGCAATCTCATTTTCTCCCACTCTCTCTGTTGCACCCTGTGCCCATTAAACAGACAGACCCCTTCCCATCTTGGGACACTTATACTCACTACTCCTTCTGCAAATGTTTTCAAGGCTGAAATCCTTCTTGACTTTCTGACTGAAACTTAAATGTCACTTATTCACATAAGTCTTTCTTGACCATCCAAAGTAACCATTTTACTATCATCCATGGTATCAAATTCTATAATAATTGTATTTACTGTGGAATTCTTGTCAATATTTAAAATTATTCATTAATTATTTACTTTTCTATTGTCTATTTCCTTATAGTAAACTAGAAGCTCCATGTCTTTCTTGTTCCCACTGGTATTCTCAGTGCCTGGACCAGACTTGCCCCATAATATCCATTTGCTAATTTTCTTTTTCATGAACATTTACTGAGTGAACTTGTATTTCACATCCAAATTTTAACTTTCATTTGTTTCATTTTAAAAATTTATATGAATCATTTGGTGAAGCAAATTTTATTTTTAGCTGATTTATATTTTGAGAGCCTTGATTTAATTTCTGATTATTCTTCAAAGGCAGTGACTCCATATCAAGTGTATAGTAATGTTTGGATAAATATTTAAATGAATTATGGAAGTACCAGTCCTTAATGGGAACTTTTTCAAATATTTTTATAAATTAAACATAAAACAATTTCTTCACCATATAACATTTTGTTTGATAAGATCAAGTTTTGCACAATGCATTTTAAGAAAGCATTGCATTAGCTTTTCCTAAACAAGATATTATCCAATTGACCATATAGTTTTTGAGATGTTCTTTTTAGTTAAATAACAAAAATAAATAAACCCTTCTGAAATTGAATTGTGAAATAAGGAAAAACGTATGTCATATAAGCTATTAAGAGTATAATTTTAAAGTTAACATTACATTCATTACTAAAATGAATTTGACTAAAAATTTCAAATGTTATATAGAATTAGATACAGTTAGAAATAGTTAATTTATAGCTTTTCTTAAGAATGGGAAGAATTTCTAATATGTCCACAAACAGAGAGTCTTTAAGTTTAATCTATTTAACTCCAACTTGATAAATTGAAAAAATTTAGAGTGGCAGATGTTAAAAAAATTTATTTAAATTATGTTAAAGAAGAATCTATTCAAATATCCATTTTTATAGACTCAGAAACTTTTACATTTACAAAAATGTATTCAAAGTAACAGGTGAAATTAAAATTTTACAAGTTCATAATGTTTTTCAGAAAAATGTCAATTTTAAAGAAAGTTTAGAGTTTCAAATTTGCATAAAACTATAGTTGTGCAATGTAAAAATCTGCTTTCAGAGATAATAATTTGGGGGTACTTCTTGCTTCTGATCTAATTAAATAAGCATTAATTATTTTCTTCTTGCATGTAAGTTAATTCTTTATCGTCATATCTATTATTTTAGTGATTTGCATCCACCAAGAGAAACTCTATGGGTAAATCAGTTACTATTTTTGAAAACACAGGGTCCATTTTTTACTGTTAAATCAAACTGGAGAACTGGAAGAACTCATGATTAAAGTTTTGAATTTCTATATTAAGAATTTGTGCTGTGGAGTTAAACAGGCATGTGTTCAAAGCCAGGTTCTGTCTTTTTACTTACCATCTCAGTGATTTCAGGACATGTCACTTAAACCTCATGACTCACAGTGAGCTCTGCTTTCAAATGGGCATGATGAAAAAATGTACCTCAAAGGAATGTATGAAGAGTAACACAGACAAAATGTGTCAAGAACTCAGCACTGTCAAATAAATATTACTTTTGTGATTTCTACTACTATTCTCATTATAATTATTATGTGGACTAATCTTTCCAGACTTCTTTATGCTAGATTATGCTGCAACTCCAAAAAAATTTATGTAAATATTGACTAGAAGCCGGTGTTGTTCTGTATAATTTAGAATTAACTATAAATAAGTAAAAACATTCATATAAACCTTATAGATGATCTCCTAAATAGATATTTTTGTTTTAAAATGGGAATTTTAAGAAGGGAAAAGTGCCAGGAATCAACTTAGAAATAGTATATGTTATGACATTCAATCTTCACAATAATAACTCACCTAGGTAGCATTATTCTCATTTTATGGTTGGGAAACAGTTAATTAGAATGCCTAAGTAATTGCAAACTTTTGCTTTGTCCGGTACAAAGTGCTGCCTCCCTCTGACTTGGATGGCTAAAGGTCATAATGGGTTACAGAAAGCAATCTTTATCAAAGCCTAAGAAAAAGTATATTTCAATCTTGTGGAACCAAACTCAGTAGGTATATATTGTTAATATTATTATAGTTCCATATTTTACTCCTTTTGAAATTGGGGTACTAAATTTGGAAC
>JAQIFY010004858.1:0-11461 GCA_028533085.1 Varecia variegata | reverse complement strand
GTAAAGTAGAATGAAAGAATGTGTGTGTGTTTATGTATGTGTATATGTGCCCACTTGTGTGCAGGCATGTGTCATGTTTACCTGTGTAGATGTGCTGCATACATGTATCTGCATATGCACACATGTTGTGTGTTACATGTACATGTCCACATATGTTTGTGTGTGGTTGTGTGTATGCATGCATGTGTATGTGTATAATTGTATGTGTGTGTGATATACGTGTGTATATTTTTAGCCTGTGATGTGTGTGATGTGTATGTGTGTATATGTATGTGTGCATGTGTATACTTGTGTGTGTATGGATATTTGTGTGTGCATTTGTGTGTGTATATGTGTACTTGTATGGGCACCAACCATTTCTGAATGGATTCCTTTTGGAAAGGGGATTCCTATAGGGTGGAAAGGAGACTTTTCACGGCCTTTTTGTACTTACTGAATTTTTAAAAACTTAATGGAAGCATAACATATATATAGAAAGGGGCCCATATTGTAAATCTACAGCAGTATTAATTTTTACAAACTGAACGTATCTATGTAACCAGCACCCAAGTGCATAAAGGGATCATGACCCCAAGGCCCCCTGCTCCCCCTTCCGTTCATTCTCACGGCAGACAAGCATAGATTAATTTTGTATGTTTTTGAACTTCATATAATCATACTCGGTGTGTGTCTGGCTTTTTAAAAAATTTTCTAAAATTATTATTATTATTTTTTTGAGACAGGGTCTTGCTCTGTCTCCCAGGCTAGAGTGCCGTGGCGTCAGCCTAGCTCACAGCAACCTCAAACTCCTGGGCTTAAGTGATCCTCCTGCCTCAGCCTCCCAAGTAGCTGGTACTACAGGCACATGCCACCATGCCCGGCTAATTTTTCTATTTTTTTTTTTTTTTTGTAGAGGTGGGATCTCACTATGGTGCTCAGGCTGGTTTCAAGAGATCCGTCTCGGCCTCCCCAAGTGTTAGGATTACAGGCATGAGCTACCACACCCAGCCACTCTTATGCTCTTATTTGGAGCAATACTTCCATGCTCTCTCCTCATCATAGTTTGCACTGAGTGAGCACTGAGATTTCCCCAACATTGAGAAATATCTCAGTGTTCAGATTTTTAAGTTTCAAAGTAGGCTTTGTAAGTTGAGACAGAGTTAATAATAGTTCAAAAGGCCCAACTTTTGATTTGCAAGACATGGAATTTTTGAGCTTCGGTCTAAGAATGAAGGACTCATGGGATGACTGTTGCAATAAACAATAAATTTGAGAAAAATGTGTGATAGTGGTCTGTGTAAAGTAGATGATAAATTCTGGAATGTAGAATTTCTTATCTTCTTGCCTTAGGAGGAAGCAAGTTCCTATGAAGTTATGTTTCGTCAGATCTTCAGGGAATTTCATCAGCTATGTGGGATGTCTGGGGAGCTTCATATCCCTAAGGCACCCCAAAGAAATGTAAGAGCAGTTCTAAGACTCTCTTCCAAAAGTAGCTGACAGGGATGACAGAGCTTAGAGCAGCCGTGCAGATGCCCATCCGTGCCCAGACAGGGTTGGTGGGTTCTCAGTGGATGCCAGCAGGAATGGAAGCTGTGTACCAGGCCTCAGTGAGGACTCAGACATGAGCAGCGAGAGCAGCATGAGAGATAAAACCTAGACAGTCACCTCCCTCCCACCAGCACTATAGCAAAAGCCCCGGATGAGGAGAGTAGAACAGGGAATCTCTGAATTAACCAATCTGAAATCTGAAATGACTGGAGTTTTTTCTAAGGGTGAAGTTACTACCTTCTATTTGGTAGAGTGTGGGATTGTGATAAACAAAATTATTTAAAAGTAAATATATTAAATATTTTAATTACATATTATATATGTAATATTATTTCAAATTTGCACACTCAAGTGTGTGGCCTGAGAAATTTGTGTATGATGCAAAAATGTCTTCTTTTCTATTATAACCATATGATGGATACAACTTTAAAAATATCAAAACAATTCAAGGACCAAAATTTTGAAAACTGTGCTTCTTCCATTTACTCAGGAACTTCTCTTGCAACTGTCTTCGGCGCCACTAGAAGACCAGTTCCCATGGGAAAGACCTACTTGTTTGTGTGTTTGCTTTTTGATTTTGCTTTTCACCCCAACTAGTATTTACCAGTCATGGCTCTGACTGCTTGTTATGCCCCCAAATTATGCCCCCTCATGAAGTTAAACTTTGATTTGCTTGTGTTTCTTCTCCCTCTAAAGAGGGAGAAGGGAGATTTAGCAAATGGACACAACAGGGAACTGTGTACTTGAGGACAAAGATGAGTTATTAGCTAGAGTCCGGCATTAACTGCAAGAGACTTGGTAGAACTAGAGAACCTTCTAGAAAGAACTTGATTGGCATATATCATAGCCAAATTTCCCAGTCTTTTGGGAGGGTGGCGAGAGTCTGCATTAAAAGTCTTTCCTCCCACCCCCAGTGCAGTTTACTGTGTGGGTCAATTAAACCTCAGTGGAGCTGCTTTGAAAAACAATGTCTCCCCCTTTCCCTCCTCACCTTTTACTTTGCTCTATACACCTCATGTATCATTTGAGTCTTTGCCAATCAGATAGATTTTATGTATTCTTGAGCAGCAAGTAAATAAATAAGCATGAGAACTTTCCAAAAATCTCCCCTACCAATAGTCGCAGATTCATCTTACTGAGCCCTAGCTCCCTCCCAAGTCCCCTCTGTCCACTGAAGTCATTACATAAGCCACAGTGAAAGGAAAGGACGGTGTAGAGCAGGCAAGGGACAGACAGAGGATAAGGAGATGGGGCCCGTTACAATCGGATAACGTGGAGTCTGATTTTTCTCATTCTGCCATACCTTCTGGGCAAATATCAGGACCCCCAAACAGCAGACTTTGGCTTTAAGATTGGGCTAGGAGTGCTCTGGAGGTGGTTAATACTAGTCACTTGCCCAGCTAACAAGAGAAGTTTGCATATTAGGGTGAAAGGAAAATCAGACTTTAGGTCAAAATATCTAGTTCTTGTCTTGGCTCTGCCCATAGCTATGTAAATGTGAGAAACTCACTAAAGTTTTCTGGATTTCAGGTTCTCTTTCTGGAAAATGTATGGGTTGGAGAAGTCAAATTTTAAGGGCCTTTTCAGCACTAAAATTCTACTTCTAGTCTTGAAACATACACAAATCATAGCAGAAATTTTATTAAAGATGTCAAGTGCATCCACAGCATCTTTCTTTGCTCTCCCTCAAATCCCCACCCACTCCTCGACTTGTTGATGACCTGCAGTCACCAGGCTCCCGGTCAACAAAGGTGTCCTGAGACCTAGGACCAGAAGCACCTTCTCAGGAAAAATGGAGAAGCGATTCCAGCAGCAATGGCAGCAGCAGGTGTAACCTCCAAACTGAAATGGGAAGATACATGGCTCCATTTTCAGCCTTTCTGGGTTGAGTAAGAAGCTGATTCGGGCAGATTTCCTTCACCAACATGGGCCCTACTGTTAAGATACTGGCCGTCAGCCTGCAGCCCATCATGGCTGTACAGCCTTTGACTTCCACAGATGACTCGATGCCACCTATGGAACAAGGAAGGACAGGGAGACACAGATGTTTTAGGAACTCAGAGGGGAATCCAATCCAGACACTGATCCCTGGAGCCCTGAGTGTCAGAACCTCTTGGTATCTACTAGGAGGTCTGGTTTTTCAGCCTCTGAAACCATCAGATGTTCATTTCGGTTTACCTCCAGTAATCTCAAGTTCTCCTGCATAGCATCGAGTTGTACCACTGGGACAGGGAAGAGAAGGAGCACTGGGACAGTTTCCAAAAGCCACGCAGGTTGGGCAATGGAGGGTTGTTGACCTAGTGGAAGCTGGAGGGGAAAGAAAGGGACAGTTAAGGGCATATCCTGCCTCCAGAGATGTTCCTCCTTGCTGTCTTCTCTTCTTAAATCTTTCCTGCTGGTGCTACTCTAATCAATCAAAGCCAATTACTGCAGCCTCCCCATACTTCCTCAGCTGACTATCTTTGCTATCAGATCCCATCAACATGACTGCCCAACTCTGTGCTCAGGTGTGGAGCGACAGAGAGGAAGAGGGCATGGTTTCTGCCATCTAGCATCATTGTCTAGAAGGAGAAAGTCACGTAAGTAATTAACTACAATACCAGCTCAGTAGTTTCTGTGTTCCGGGTATAATGGCAAAGGAATGGAGGAGTGCCTAACTATCTGAAAGAATTTGCTAAGTATTTCTGAGGAGCTGATTCTGAGTTGAGATGGAGGGTGCATAGGGATTAGCTATGTGAAAATGGGGGTTGCAGGTGGGTCACAAAGGAAACAGCAAAGACTAAGGCCAGGAGGTGTGAGCCAGCTTGGTGGGTGCGGGGAATTGTGAGATGCTGAAGGGCCTGATCTTCAGCTGGTAGGCACAGTAGGGCTGAACTGTTTCAATTTTATGGCCAGCATTCATTCTGATTGGCTAGTGCCATCTCCACTGTTAAGTATTTTTAATATATATATATATTTTTTGAGACAGAGTCTCGCTCTGTTGCCTGGGCTAGAGTGAGTGCCGTGGCATCAGCCTAGCTCACAGCAACCTCAAACTCCTCGGCTTAAGCGATCCTACTGCCTCAGCCTCCCGGGTAGCTGGGACTACAGGCATGCGCCACCATGCCCAGCTAATTTTTTCTATATATATTTTTTAGTTGGCCAGATAATTTCTTTCTATTTTTAGTAGAGACGGGGTCTCACTCTTGCTCAGGCTAGTCTCGAACTCCTGACCTCGAGCGATCCACCCGCCTCGGCCTCCCAGAGTGCTAGGATTACAGGCGTGAGCCACTGTGCCCGGCCCGTATTTTTAATATTAGCCCCAGCTAGAACGCAAAAAATGAGAGAGGGAAGGAGGGAAATAAAGCTGAAAAGACAGGCAGGGCCAGGTTACTATAGGTCTTGAGTCCAAACTGGGGCATTGGGCTGTTGTCATGCAGCAATGGGGAACCAATACCTGTTAGATTGATAATATCACCACCCTGCTCAGAAACCTACACTGACATCTTACTGCTTAATAACACAAAACCCAGTTTACACTCCAGCCTTCACTGATTTTCCTCTACTCTGAGCACTGTTTAGAGCCCAAGGAACAATTCAGAAAAAGGAAGACAATCATTTGAACTGTGAGGTCCTTTTGTGTCAAGGCCCACTTGGGCTAAGGCAAGTAAGAACACAAAGAGGGAAGACATACAGTCTCTTTATGGAGTTTCTCTTAGCACTTATCTCCCCCCGCTTCCAGGGTACCTGAGGTCTTTCTTAGATTCCAAAACTGAGACATGTTTTCTTTGTTGTTACATAAGGAATCCTCACAGTAGTTACTGTAGGAGATGGCAACCAGGCCAGGGGGCGGAGTGAGTTGGGCAAACGTTATTATCTCCATCCCTCCGGATTCGCAGCCCTTAGTGGCCAAAACAGCTGTCTTGTTCTCTGTTAGGAGACAGGAGGGAGGGAAAGTGGATGGCGAGCCCAACGATTGGCCTTGACATGGACACAGTCACCCTCCTCCCACCCAACCCCACTGGCCCGTTCTCATTTTACCTGCTTTAATCATTAGCACGGTTTCTTGGCAAACTGTTCCATTGTCACAAGTTTCAAATTTCTCTGTGGTCCAGTTAAATGCATTGGTTGGATCCTCTTCTATATTTACGGATACACCCTTGTGACAATACAAATATTGGGCCACTGGGAAGGAAACGAGATGAAGATAAGCACTTGCCCTACTGTGTGGGCTAATGTGACTCCTTTTTCATCATAAATCCATCCTCTGTGACCCAGCTACTCTTCCCTCATGTCCCTGATACCTACAGGCCAAGGAGGAAGCTCCTAGGAGAAAGAGGAACAGCAAAGCCTGGATATGGCAGGTTCCCATGGCTTCTTTGAGAGGTTGGGAAGAGCTGAGCAGGATCTGTGATTTGATGGAGAAAAGGCAACTTTTCAACCAGATGGAGTGAGATTAAACCCAGGTTCTGACGTGAGGGTGGAGCTTACGGTCTATAAGACTATGATCTCTGAAGTCAGTCTGTCCCTAGCTAGCTGGTGAGTTGGAGAAAGTTAGCAAGTTTATTGTGCCTCACTTTCCATAGCCGTTCATTCTCAGACCCGGCCGCCTGTTCCCTAAGACCATGCAATTCGGTGACTCAGCACCCTCCGCCTTCAGGATCAGGAGTCTGGGCCCAAAGGCGCCTTCTCCCTCAGACTCAGCTCAGGTTCAAACCTGCTCTCTCAGGGCCTCGGCATCTCAGCCCCCAGCCCCCCGCTTCAGCGGTACCCGGGAGTCTGCGAGCCCGGCCCCATCTTGCCTAGGGATCCAGGAGTTTGGGTTCCGGACCCTTTTCCCACAGGACACACGATTCTGGGCCCCCAGCCCCCTCCCCTCTCAGACGCGGGAGTCCGGGCCCCCAGCCCTGGCCCCCTCACACTAAGGAGTCCGGGCCCTCGGACTCCTTTTTCCTCAGGACTCAGGAATCTGGCTCCCCAGCCTCCTTTTTCTCTTTAAGGGAGCAAAATTCCTGCTGGCTTTCAGATAATCTCAGTCGGATCTTACGGCCGCGAAGGTGCGGCCTGAAACGCCCTCTTGCCCAGCGCGGCGTTCTCTTACGGCCCCGAGAGGCACGGAAGGCGGGGCCGGCTTCCGCCAGAGAGGCTACTCGAAGCCCCATTGGTCAACTCAAAAGCATCGGATGAGCTCATTGGATGAGCCTGAGGAACGCAGCACCTCCTTGGCAGCAGAGAAGCCAATCGCTGGCAGCCTTGGAAGGCGCACAGGCGCCGAAGGCGAGTGGCGGGCAAATTGACTGAAAGAGCCCACGTGTCTTTGTAGCCCCGGGCGTGGGCAGGGCATCCCCAGATGACTTAGGTTCACCGTTTTCTCTCTTTGGGCGGTGTTGTCTCTGCTTCTGCAGCCGCACTAGGAGGTCAAACCCTTGGCCCTCACTCACTGAACTTATCTCCCTGTACCCAAATGGCCTCTCACGTGCCCAGCCTGGCCCCTGCCCCAGCCCTAGCCGCTGGAAGTCTGCTTGGCCTCCTCACTTGTCACGCGCAGTGGCCTCTGCTCTGCCCTGGTGTCATCCTCTGATCGCATCATCGCTCCAGCCTCCTCCACCGTCTTCTGGAGGGCCGAACTGAGGAATGCCTGCTTTGTATTACTTCTGTGTTTGTTGTGTAAAAGCCTCCCCCTTGCATTCCCTAAGTGGAGCTCCTGAACCTGTTCTGGCTTGGAGCTGCCTAATTCATGAATTGTTGTTTGCTCAAATAAACTCTTTAAAATTTTATTGTGCCTCAGTTTACTTTTTTTTTTGAGACAGAGTCTCGCTCTATTGCCCAGGCTGCTAGAGTGCCGTGGCATCAGCCTAGCTCACAGCAACCTCAAACTCCTGGGCTCAAGCCATCCTCCAGCCTCAGCCTCCCGAGTAGCTGGGACTACAGGCATGCGCCACCATGCCTGGCTAATTTTTTCTATATATAAGTTTTTAGTTGTCCATATAAATTTCTTTCTATTTTTAGTAGAGACAGGGTCTCGCTCTTGCTCAGGCTGGTCTCGAACTCCTGAGCTCAAACCATCCACCTGCCTCGGCCTCCCAGAGTGCTAGGATTATAGGCGTGAGCCACCGTGCCTGGCCTCAGTTTACTTTTCAACAGTGTTCAGGCTGTGCTGAGGCAAAGGCACTAGTGGAGAAGGGAGTGTGGCCCTCAGACATGGGATAGGGACCTCAGGCAGACCATCTCCCCACACAGTGACTGCCAGGAGTACATCGCCACTCCCATTGGAGGGAACCAGCCCCATCCTCTCCCCTGCACAAAAGCTTGCCACCGTCTGTGCCTGGGGCAGTTGCCACACAAGGGAATGCTTACTTTCCTCCACACCCACAATGGGAAATCTATTACAAGCGAGGTTTCAACATAGAGAAACACAGGCCTGACCCGGAACCATCGAGTCATGTACTGAAAGCCTTACAGGACCTTACCAGTCTTCACTGCAAGGAGTTCCGGGGCATGTGTATAAATAGATTTTATTCCAATTATCCACTGATTGCCTCTCAGTTCCAAATCCAATCTGCCGCACCCTGCTTGTGATGCCTGAGCTGGGTCTCATCTCACAAGCCTGTCTCCTTGTCTCCCTGGTGTAATGTTAGACTTTGCCGGTAGAGGGTGCTAGAGGGACACTGCAGGAGGAAGAGCCTCTTCCAGCCGTAGCGATAGAAGTTGCTCCTTGTATCAGCCATTCCCCTTTTCTTGAGAGTTCTCTTTACCCTTCAGTATCAATATCCTCTTAACTCCAACCCCCTGTTCCTAGTTAAGGATTCTTTATATTAAACTTTTCCTGTTGAAATTAGCGTGTGGTTTCCGACTCCTGCCTGGACCCTGACTGCTACAGGTCCCGAGTGTGAGACCAAATAGGGTGAACGAGAGAAGTTGATAGGGCCAAATTCTTTCACGTGGGATATGGGATTTAAGGTGTTGGCTCAAGCACTCGGGAATGACATCGCTAATCTGCTAGGTCAGTGAGTTAATATCTGGGGTCAATGCTGGAACTTCTCTGGCATACTGGAGAGAAGAAGAGTCCAAAGTCTGGGGACGTGGGAAAGCCTGACTGCAATGTCTGGCCGTTTGGAGCCTCAGTTCCTCCCCTACCATGGCTCCAGGATGGATTAGGAAATACTCTGAGGAGGGGACCTCGAGAGCCTTGTGGTGGCTCGCTTTGGAGGCAGAAGATGGTTATGGGAGATGCTGGAGTTGGGTTCACTGATCTCAACGGGAAAAAAGAGGAACTTGGAATGGCCGAGCAGTGACACTGAGCCTTCTGAGACAGGCTGTCCCCAGTCACTGAAATAAGCCACAGAGCAGAAAGGTCATCAGAGTGTTTTGACAGGCAGGGATCTGTGGGGAAGCTAAATGTCCCTAAAAAGTGAACGTGATGGGAAATCTACTAAGATACTGCCCAATAAATAGGAGATGTTCTAGCTCTGATAGGAAGAAATCTAACTTGACTCACCACAATGCCCTCTCATTCAGTTCCCAGACTGAGCCAGCTCACAGACCTGAAACCCCATGAGTGAGGGGGAGGCAGGGTACTTTGGAGAAGGACCCTGAAGTGCAGCCATGGGTGTAGACAGTGCACCTTGCCCCACGCCAGAGAGACCTGGGGCCCCTTGTGTGGGGAGTTGGGTGCTGGTCACGGGGAAGCGCACAGATCTTGCCAGGGGTTATTTGATGACTGGGATGCTAATCTCCATTGGAAGCCAGCTCAGGGGATATATGGACTCATCCTATTGTTATTTCTGTCACCCCAGAGTGGATCATAGGAATAGGTAACTGGAAAAATCCCCACACAGGTTCCCTGACCCTTGGAGTGAGGACCATCATGGTGGAAAAAGCCAAAAGGTAACAAACGTGGTGCTGTCGCCACCCTCACCAAGGCAGTGCATCAGAAGCAATAAAGCAACCTGAAGGGGAGTCTCTGAGATTGGTGCCTACGTCACGGCTCGAGAGATGCAGGGGCCTAGATTGCTAGCACATTTCCATTTACTGCACCTGTCCGCTCCCTGCAACAGGGTCTGGAGAATGACTGCAGGTTTTGGCAAACATAAGTGGCAGTGACAATGGCAACTGCAGTTCTGGCTGTGGTTTCTTACAGACCCTGGATGTGCAGCTACAGATCTAACAATGCATTTTTCTGTGTTTATGAGCAGAGATAGTTAGAAGCATATACATTCATATTTCAGGGACTGTTGGGATATAGAATTAAGGGACATGGAAAGTTTCAGGAGTTTTGCAGGGCTTTGCCTTGAAGGAATCTGTGGGCGTGTTAGCTCACAGACCAGAAGCTGCTTAGCAACAAGGGGGGTATTCCACCGATTGGGGCAACTGCAAGGCAGCACCTGTCTCAAGGCCTGCAGGCCAGCACCTGGAGCCTGTGCAAGGCAGAGCTCGGCATGGGGTCACAGGTTAAGAAACTGATCAAAGAATGTCAGCCCAGCAGACATCTACAGCTAAAACCAATTAGCCTCAAGGACAGCTCCTACTTCACTCCTGACCACATGTCTCAGTTAATGAGGAACTAGATAAAGAAATATATGGTCTCTGTGCTTCTGTTTTAGCTTTACTGCTAATTGACAATTCTATCTTTAACTTGTATACTCAGCTAGGTCTACTCCTTACTTAGAGCTTAAGAAGTTTATCTTAGAAAAGTTTTGTAACCATTTGCTCATGTAGATAGAATTAATTAAAGGATCTCTTTAAGCCTTTGGGGAGCCTTGAAACCTAAATGAATGATCTGTGCACATAAATCTGTAACCACTAACAACTAATTGCTGTACCAATAAATAGCGATGTGGGATTTCACTCAGGGCCTCCTGGCTCACGGGAATGCTGGAGGACCCCTGACTTCCCCACCACTTTGAACTACACTTTGTCTCTGTCTCTATTATTTCCAAATCTATTAGGACGATCCTGCCTGGGACCTGTTTTGCTGGGAGAGTAGCTAACTCCTGGCAGGGGATGAGAGTACAGTCTAATTTAGTGGCCTCATGGCTTAGTCAGTTCTTCTGCCAAAGGGACCTTAAGCACATGATTTTCTGTGGAACATCACACTGGTTCCCTTCGTTGAGGGCATTATGTTAATTTCCTTGGTCACAGTGAACGAGAAGTAGCAAGCTTGCCCGATGACGTAGAAATAAGACACGTGTGTGCCAGAGGGTGGGAGGTAAAATGTGCAAATGCCCAGCCTCCTGTCCCACTGATGTAAATCGTCCTGGCATAGAGGTCTGGGACATGTCTCAATATTCTTTCTTCTTCTTCCCTCTCTCTCTCTCTCTCTCTGTTGTTTAAAGAGCATTTATTCAAGTGCAAAGATTGAGGACTGCAGCCCAGGTCACACTTCCAAGTTGCCTCGAGAAGTGCTCCCCAATATTCCTTCTCAATGGCAGGACAATGTGCTATCCCTTATGCTGCTGCCTCTAGAAAAGGAGATGGGTCCCTTAGGATTTAGGGGCAAAATGTCACACATTTTGACATGCTACTCCTGCTGATTTGTCCGGGAACCCTTAAGAATGCCAGTTTTGATTGGAGGAATGAGCTCTGTGGAAGGTCCAGGCTGGAGGCCCTGCTGCCCTGACCCTCTGGCTGTGCGACCTGACACACCCAATGTTATTGGAAGTTTCTGTAACATAAAGAGAAAATGGATCACCACAATGCAGAACCTCAGGGTTTGGGTCAAATGTGCACCGCCTCCTACAGACAGCTGTCCACCCTTCGGGAAGCAACTCTTGCCTTGTCACTGGGCCAGAGGAATCTGAATGCCTGACCACAGGGCACTAAAGGTAGGTTGACTACACAGGACACGTCCTGTCATGGAGGGGACAGAGCTTTATCCTCACAGGGACAGACACATACTGTGGGTTCCAGTTGCCCCACTGTGTACTCAGTGCTTCTGTGAACACCGCCGTTCTGG
>JAQIFY010004857.1:0-11461 GCA_028533085.1 Varecia variegata | reverse complement strand
CCCATTTATTTATTTTTGTTGTTGCTATGATTGCCTTAGGGGTCTTTTTCATAAATTTTTTGCCTAGGCCAATGTCTGTGAGAGTCTTTCCTACATTTTCTTCTAGAATTCTAATAGTTTCTCACCTAAGGTTTAAGTCTGTTATCCACCGTGATTTGATTTTTGTGAGGGGTGAAAGCTGTAGGTCCTGTTTCAGTCTTCTACATGTGGCTATCCAATTTTCCCAGCACCATTTATTGAATAAGGATTCTTTTCCCCAGAGTATGTTTTTGTCTGCTTTGTCAAATATCAGATGGCTATCTGAGGATGGTTTTATATTTGGATTTTCTGTTCTGTTCCACTGGTCTGTGTCCCTGCACTTGTGCCAATACCAAGCAGTTTTAATAACCACAGCCTTGTAGTATAGTTTGAAGTCTGGCAAATTAATACCTCCCATTTTGTTTTTATTGCTTAAAATTGCTTTTGCTACACAAGGTCTTCTCTGGTTCCATCCAAAGTGTAAAATTATTTTTTCTATATCTGTGAAAAATGATGTTGGTAATTTAATAGGTATTGCATTGAATCTGTAGATCACTTTGGGCAGTATAGACATTTTGACAAGAACTGAAATCGAAACAGCAATAAAACACCTTCCCAAAAATAAAAGCCCTTGTCCAGATGGGTTCACACCTGAATTTTACCACACCTACAAAGAAGAACTGGTGCTCATTCTACATAAACTATTCTCCAATATCGAGAAGTATAGAATTCTCCCCAACACATTTTACCAAGCCAATATAACATTGATACCAAAATCAGGAAAGGGTGCAACAAAAAAGAAAACTATAGACCAATATCTCTTATGAATATAGATGCAAAAATTCTCAAGAAAATCCTAGAAAATCAAATCCAAGTGCTTATCAAAAAAACAATCCATCACGACCAAGTGGGCTTCATCCCAGAGATGCAGGGATGGTTCAACATACACAGATCTATAAATGTAATTCACCACATAAATAGAAGCATAAATAAAGACCATATGATCCTCTCAATAGATGCAGAAAAAGCATTTGACAAAATTCAGCAGCCTTTTATGATAAGAGCGCTCAACAAAATAGGCATAGACAGGACCTACCTAAAAATGATACAAGCCATATATGACAAACCCACAGACAACATCATACTTAATGGGGAAAAATTGAAAGCATTCCCACTTAGAACTGGAACCAGACAAGACTGCCCACTGTCTCCATTACTTTTCAACATAGCATTGGAAGTCCTTGTGAAAGCTATCAGGCAAGAGAGCAGAATCAAGGGAGTCCAAATAGGGAAAGAAGAGATTAAACTCTCACTCTTTGCTGATTATATGATATTATATCTGGAAAACCCCAAGGCTTCAACCAAGAGACTCCTGGAATTGATCAATGAATTCAGTAGAGTCTTAGGATACAAAATCAATGCACACAAATCAGAGGCATTCATATATGCCAATAGCAGTCAAACAGAGAACCAAATTAAGGACTCAATACCCTTCAAAATAGCAACAAAGAAAATAAAATACCTAGGAATATATTGAACTAAGGAGGTAAAGGACCTCTATAAGGAGAACTATGAAACACTGAGGAAGGAAATTGCAGAGCATGTAAATAGGTGGAAAACCATACCATGCTCATGGATCAGAAGAAATATTTATTAAGATAATAATAAAATAAATAGAATTACAGGTCTCATTTTTAAGCTATACCAGTGTGTACTGTAAAATTCTTTACTTTTCAAAATTGAGACAAATGTGTTGACCTTATTAAGATATAGGTATTTTTTTCCCTTAAAATATCACCTATGGCATATAATTTCTAAATGTATAAAAATTTTTGAAAAATAATTCTCCAAAAGCAAAAGAATAAAAAATGTGTCTTCATTTTTCCACTAAATATGTGAATAGCTCACATAAAATTGGGTGTAAATAAGTGAATAGTCTCAGCCAAGATGCTCTATTCCAAGGGGATTTTTAATGGCCATGCACAGAAAATACAATATCCATCCATATTTCAGGCCTGTGTGAGGCTCCAAATTCAAGGAAGGATAGCAGTTTAAAATATCACTTCTAGTCACCTTGAAAATGAGAGGGCAGAAGTCTGTTCAGAGCTTTGGCTTAGAAGGTATAATGTGGTAAGGGCATACGTTAAGAAATAAGTTACTTTTGACATACAAATAAGTAGTGGAGTTGAATCATACTGGGTCTGTATGTTCTTAAAATGTGAATGTAGAATAATATAATTCATTTACAAGTTTTTTATGATAAAGAGAATTTTTTTTTAATCAGACAAACCTGGGCTTAAAGTTCATCATTACTTCTTAATAGCAAAAATTTGTGTGATGACTTCTTTGCCTCCTATTTTTGAGTTAAGATCAGGAGTTTGCTCATTGTTAGCATGGAGATCATGAGGTGTCCCTCAAGTTGTTTTAGGAATAAGTCAACTATTTTGCATTAAATCCCTAGCATTGTGCCTGGCCGATATTAAGAACTTATTGCAACTTTGCTGTCTTTATTGTCTTTCCCCTCTTCTCTAAGATGCCACTGAATGCCAGCATGTGTCATTTCCCTGCCCTTTTTCTCTCTCTTTCTCATCTATCTGTCTAGGTATCTAATGTATCTATCATCTTTTATGGAACACCAAGTATTTATTCACTAAGATATTAATTGACAACATAGTAAGTTTTCTGTGACTTCATCTGAGCTGGGTAAAAGAAAATGCTAGATGAGGATCCTTCCTAAACTACTCACTGAAAAGTTCAGACTACTGTGTCAGAGGGAGGTGAATCCACCTCTATCATTATTACTTTGAGAAAGCTATATAATTTTCCTAATCCTTCTTGCAAAAAACTAAAATTAAAACACTTGTGAATTGCTTGTGATGTTTACAATATCTGGCACATATATAATAAAACATTCAATATACGGTAGCTATTATTTTCATTGTCACCCCTGAAACTACTAGTTTCATGATACAACTGACAATTTATTCTGTCTACTTCTAAGGGCTGATTTTAATACAAATAGGGAAGCAGTGGATATGCATAGATATTTATGTAATTTTAATACCATGCTTATAATTATTGTTTTTGAAAACTTTTAAGAAAGAAATAGGCCAGGCACAGTGGCTCATGCCTGTAATCATAGCACTTTGGGAGGCTGAGGTGGGAGGATCTTTTGAGGCCAGGAGATCAAGACCAGGCTGAGCACTAGCAGGACCCCATCTCTATAAAAAAAATATTAATAGAAAAATTGGCCAGGCATGGTGGCATGTGCCTGTAGTCCCAGCTGCTTGGGAGGCTGAGGCAGGGGGATCCCTGCAACCCAGGAGTTGAGGTTGCAGTGAGCTATAAGGACACCACTGCACTCCAACCCAGTTGAAAGGGTGAGACTCTGTCTCAAAAAAAAAAAAAGTGTGTGCATGTATGTACATACATACATACACACACATATTCTCTCTCTCTCTCTCTCTCTATGTGTATATATATATATATATATATATATATATATAGTTCCTATAATATCTGGGTAAAGTCAAATTTTATTTCCCTAGATTTACTGGTTTAATAAATGAAATTCTGAAAGCCTAGAGAGATTTAGCCAAGGTCTGCTTCTTTAAGTCCCTACCAATTCCCTCATTTGTTTTTGATTTATCATAATCTCAGATTTTATACCCCTCTACTTACAAAATTAAATTAAATTGCTTAGCCTGCACTTACTGTCCTATCCCAGTCTCCCTGCTCAGTGGACTTGTAATATTAATACTTACTCAGACTCAAGTTTCCCATTAAAAACCAAAAAGAGTTTGGTTAAAGTTTAAATTAAAGAAGTAAAGAGTTTATAAAATATGTATATTTTACTATTTCATATGTTTTCCACAGTTTCTATGTCAAAAAGACATTTTGAGGAATGCTTTATACCACAAGCAATAAACTGACCCAATAAAAAAAGATAAATACCTTGCATTATTATTTTCTTTTCTGAGCTTGTAAATTTTGGTATAATCCTTCTATTTGGGACAAACTTTCTTTAAAGTAACTTTATAAGGAAAGAATAGAAAATAGATGTTTATTAAATTCCATTAACATTTCATAACCTACCTTGGCATGTCTTTAATTATTTTAAGGGTTGGAATTGAAGTAGCATGACTAGTAAAACAATGTCATACACAATTTTAAATACTATAGACCACAAATAAGTTAACATTTACTGAAAGGATTTCTCTTTTTTCCCAGAATTCAAAACAAAATTTCCCCCATGTATGTGCCTATTTGCTATTTTTTTAAATTTTATTGATGTAAAAGATTGTAGCTCTGATACCAATATGCATACATATGTATATGTATATAACATATATAAAAAATACCCAATACATATATAACATATAAAAAGAAATTCCAGCTGGCATTAAGTCCTCAGTCAGCATATAGCTTAGATGTCAAGTGTCTAAACTTCGACTTGAGCATATTAAAAACTTCAGTGAATATATATTTAAAAAACAAGCAAACAAAATAAAACCAAAGATCTAATAGTCAATTAGTGCACGTTATATTCTAGTCACTCTTCTAAGCCTTTTTATGTGTTATTTCAACAATACTTCCAACAACCCCTTGGCTTGGTTTATATCATTACTTTACTTTACAATATACAAGGTATATTACTGTACAATATACAAGGTATATCATACCTTACTTTACAATTAAGAAAATTGAGGCATAGAAATACTTAAGAGTTGCCCATGGACACAGAACTAGGAAGAAAGAGCCAAGATCATGACTCAGATTGTGGGTCCAGTGCTATAATCATTACACTTCATTGTCATGGTTTATATGCTACGTGTAATAGCACTAAATAGATTCACAGCATTTAGCTTGTTATAAACATCAGGTATATCTTACATAAGTTCTATGTTATAGTACCAATCAGGAAATATCACTTACATATCATTAGTGATTAAGCACTGAACCTCAAAGCTTAGCACAACACATTAACCATGTATCTCCAGACCAAAGATAAACTTTGACAACAATGAGATTGCAAATTTGAAATTCGCTTAGAATATGCAAGGCATTATAATACTTACAAATAAAATTGTTAATGCTTGAATATGATTTTTAAGGTCATGGTTCTGCTGCATTCATTATCCAGACATAGGGAGAAGAATTTGAACATGACTCATCTAAAAGCTGGGGTAGGAAAAAGTTAAATTGTTTCCTGTTTTGTACCCCATCAAGCCGATTCTTTCAATAAATCATAGAGGAGGCAATAAGTTAAATGAGGAGACAGCAGAAATCTTTCATGAAGTAGGCACCATCAATCCCAAAGGCTGCTATGTTTGAGTCTATTTTCAAACATGGGTTTAGTTGCCTTGTATTTATCATCTTAAGTTTCCCGATCAAAACCAGTCTCTGTGAAAGGTGAAATAAGAGCCCCTAATATTTCATCAGAAACCTTAGTGTGGTAGGTAGAATAGTGGCTCCCCAAAGATGTCAACATTTTAATTCCTGATGTTAAGCCTGTGAATATGTTAACATCATATAACAGGGAATTACAGTTGTAGATGGAGTTAATGTTGCTAATAAATTGACTTTAAAGAGAGTATCATAGATTGCCCAGGTGGGTCCAAAGTAGTCCCATGGATTGCAAGTGAAAGGGTCAGAGTGATGTGATGATGGAAGGTGAGGCAAGAGAGATGGCAGCACAGAGGAGATCTCAAAACAATCACACAGAACTGAATTTGGGAAATGCCTGAGTGAACATGAAAATGAATTTCCTCCCAGAGTCTCCAGAAAGAAATGTAGTGTACTGGCTTCTTGACTTTAGCCCAGTGAGATGATGTTGGACTTATGGCTTCCAGAACTGTAAGGTACAAATTTGTGTTGTCTTAAACACTAATAGAGTTTGTGGCAATTTGTTATTTTGTTGTTATAGCAATAGGAAACTAAAACACTCAGCACTCACAGATCTTTACTCTGAAAATATTCTGATTTTCTATAAACTTTCACCATTTTTCCTTATGAAAATTTTAGCATATATATAGCATGACTCAATCCAACCTTTAATTAGTAATCAAATGGCCAAACTGAAAAAAATGCTTTTTCAAAGTTAATAAAAATATTATATTTTTAAACTATAACTCAACAAAAATCACACTCAGAAAATCTAATATATATATATATATATATACACACACACACACACAGAGACACATATATATGCTACTATATACATGCATAGAAATAACTAATTGTCTTTTATTTCCTCACAAGGTTTCCTTAAGGTTTCCTGAGACTTTATAGACAAACTTCTTAGTATCTGGGTTTAATTCTAGAAAAGATTATTTTGGAAAGTTATTGATTATTGATTCAATTTTTTGTAATATATATAGGCCTATAAAGATGATCAGTTTCTTCTCATGTGAGTTTTGGTAGTTTGTGCCTTTCAAGGAATTGGTTCATTCCTTCTAAGTTATCAAATTTGTGGACATAGAGTTATTCATGGTATTTATTATCTTTTACAGCCATGGGATCTGTAGTGATGACTCCTATTTAATTTCACTTGATTTCTGATATTGGCAATTTATATCTTTTCTCTTTTTTCTTACTAAAAATGTCCATCAAAGGCATTCTTCATTTCTTTTACAACATTTTTGGTTTCTCACATTTTTTAAAATTTCTTCTTATCATTACCCATCAATTCTTCTTGCATGGTGTCTAATTTTTTCATTAGAAACTTTACCATATTAATTATGGATATTTTAAATTTTCTGTTTAAAAATTCCAATTTCTGTGTCTTGTTCTAATTATTGCTTTTCCTCTTCAAACCATGTTGTGACTTGCTTTGTGAAATACATTGTAAATTTTTCTTGAAACCTAAGTGTCTTATATCAGGTAACAGGAGCTGAGACAAATAGACCCTCAGTGTGAAGTTTTATGTTAACATGGCAAGGAGCTGGACTGTGTTTAACATTTGCTCTGGCTGTAAAATCAAGAGGCTTCAAATTACTTTTTGTAATCTTTTTTTGTCTTACTCTTGATTTTGGTCTTCCATGTGTATTTCTCCTAATCCACAGTCTTGCAGCACTTTCATTTGTAATCCATAAAATTGCAAAACCTTTCCTATTTATATCTTGTTCAAATTTAAAGTTTTAGAAATATCTTGATTTCTTCTTCATATTAGATTTTATGGTTTGTACCTGGGAAAATTCAAGGCAGATTGAAGAATACTGGAGTATAATTTGCAATTACTCTTTGATTAGATTTATTTTGATTTGTTTTTTGTTAGTTGAATTAAATGTTCCTAGATATTTAACAATTTCTTTTGCAAAGGAGCCAGCAGGTATGACAGACAGATACTCAGCACTTGAATGACAGTCAACCCATAAATTGCTTACAAAACTACCTCTCTGCCTTAGGAAATTCTTTGAGTATTCTGAACTATTTGCAATTACATTACCAATTATTACATTGTATGCCATATCACTTGCAGTGCTGTAAGTGTCGTATAATATTACATGGTGTAATCATTTTTAAGATTTTTTAAAGTAACAATCAGAGATCCAAATTTAATTATATGGAGTTCAAATAACATAAATGAAATGACAATCTTAAAAGAAGTATATTATTCAAGGTTCTGGTTTCCTACCTATTTTAAGTGGAAAGGAAATTTATAAAAGAACACTAGATAAGAAACAGACTCTCAGGAGATACTTAAAATCAGGTCCGCATGCAACATAATTATGACAGCTACAGAAATGGAATGGATCTAGTGAAATTTCCACTTCCCTCAGGCTTTCCACATTGGGGGAGAAGCCACATATAGCATTGATGCTAGAGACTGTACTCAAAATCTGTTATTGTTCCTGCTGCAAAGACAGGTATGTTAACCTTTGTATATGAAAAATGACTGTGCATACTTGTTTCATCACATAGCTTGCTTCTTCATGCCGCTCAACTCCAAAATTGTGAAGCATAGATGTTTCTGACTGAGGGAGCCTAGGTTACATGCCTGCACTCCAGCTGCAAAAAATGTGGGGGAATGACTCCCAGCTTCTGTTTTGGGAAGGCGGGATCTACTATTAATATGTGAAAACTTTTCTTGAATAGACATATTACCTTTGCACTTCAAAGGTGAGTTAAGTTTGAACATACATAAGGAATGAAGCAATTAAATACCTGAATGGATGGTAAAAGTCTTTCTTACATTGACTGTAAGGTAAGTGTTGATTTTAGGAAATGTAATGTGTGAAAAAATATATATTATAACTAATTATTTAGCTATTATTTAATGTGTTATATCATTTTTTCCAACTCTATGAATAAAGAAATTTGAAGCCTTAAATGAAATTATTTCTATAGCATATGAGTTGTGAAACCAATACAATTATCACTTACAGATAAACACAAGTTGAAGGTTAAGTGAAAGGATATAGATTACTTGGTGGATCAATTGTACATATACAAATCATATTTTAACAGAGTCCCCTTTCTGTTATTTACAGGTAAATAAAGACTGAATTTTTAGGTTATATGGCAAATACTGAGGTAATTATAGGTAATGAAATTCAGACCTTGGATGCCTTGTATGGTGTATATAAGGTTTAATAATACCAGTATGTAATTATGTTTTCTCAGTAGCTAGTAAATAAATGCCTAAGTAAATGGGTTGAATCTCCTGTAGGACCTCAAGATGGAAGGGAAAATTTGTAACTGCATTGTAAATTGAAGAGCATATTGTGATCTTTATAGAAGTTATCTATTTTAGTAATTACCCGTGATCTGCTGGGATAAAAGGATAAAAATGGAGCCAGAGAGAAGTAAGATTCCAAAGAGTTTTCATAGATCCAAAAGAACTTACATAATTGAAATTTTTGGTCAGTAGAGAATGATCTGAAATTCATCTTTGTAGCTATAAAATTGACAAGCTTTTTCTTGAGAATTAAATGCCTGAGTAAATGGTGAATCTCATTAAGGGACAGAGTAAGAAAATTTTACTTCTGATATTTGCATACCTTTTTCCATGTTTAGAAACATCTATTTGTAAATTTTGAATATCTGCTTTGTAATATGATCTGTTAAATAAATTATAACACTGAGATAACATGACTGTAATGGTGTTATTTGATAAACTAAAAATTTACAATGTGCATTGCTTTTCAAAAATTGAAAATACCGAGAGGCAATGAACATCATATAGTGCCCCTCTAACAGATTTGTATCTTAGAAATTCATATTTAGACCCTGCTCATTATTAAGTCATAATATAAAATCATTAAAGGAAATTGAAAGGAGGGAAGAAAGGAAGGAAGAAAGGAAAGGAGGGAAGGAAGGAAAGGAGGGAAGGAAAGAGGAAGAAAAGAGGAAAGGAAGGAAATATTTAAGGGAGAGATGAAGAGAGGGAGTAAAGACAGGAGGGGAGGGTAGCCTTCTCTTCCTATTTCTCCCACCCCAAAACTTAAAGGATCAATTGATTTAAATTTTGTTTATGTAAAAAACACTTCCATAATGTATTCTTTCATTCTTCAAATCTTTTAAAAATAGATAGAATTTTCCCATGATATGGGGCTATATCAGATAATGGAATCACCTGATTAGTAAAATAGTGTCAATTTATACATGTTTTTTTAACAAGGCAGAGCTTTACCACCTCCGTCTATTACCCAGGAGCAGGTGTTTTGCATGTTCTCTTCCAATAAGCTATGACTCTTTAATAATAAGGAGCCATTTTTTAAAGTTTTATATTATTTTTAATTAACATGTAATAATTATACATACTTATGTGGTACCATGTGATGGTTTGATATATGTGTATGTTGTATAAACGGTTGCCATTTTTTTGTTTGGGGCTATAATGCATGCCCTGAAATTTTGAAAAGCAGAACTTGAACTTGGGATACAGTGAAGACTTATTGCCCAGAATGACATCATTGTTCTTCTTCACCCAAAGATAGCTAGGTGGAGGACCCTCAGCAAAGACCAACCAGGAAGTAAGGTCAACTAGAGGGCTCCTCAGCTCTGCTGACAGAAATGCTCACTTGATCAATTATAGGTTTGCAGGCTTTGATTCAACTTCCACATCTGTCTCTGGCATTGGTCATACATGGTTCTGGGCCTTTCCAGGTACAGATTCTCTTCCTTCATCCGCAGGTATCATCCTCTTGTCTCAGACTTCTCAGATCTGCTGTAATGTCATGTCCTTCTCTTCTCTGATATTTCATCCTAAGGGAGCCTGGGGAGAGTGAGATAATCTGATCTCCCCCTAACATCTTCCAAATTGTTGCGATATAAACCATGGTTCCCTCAGGGTCTTCCATTTTCATTATTTTGAGGCCTTTCTTCTCTCTGCACAGACAGATCTTGGAAATCAAAAGTTTGGTTTCATTATTTCTGTTGTATTCTTGCAGATCTTTTATAACAAGCCTAAATTTCCCCAAAGAAATATGGATATTTCAGAATGACTAAAATAGTCACTCTCAGTTGTGACTATATATTGGAACCACCTAGAATTTTAATATTAGTAATATCCAGTCATAATTGTACTGGCATGTGGCCTAAGAATAAATAATTTTTAAAAAACTTCATGGAAAGGTTCAACATTCAGCTACAATTGAAAATAACAGTATAAGAAAAAAATCATATACAAACAAGAGTTATAAGGTACAATGATTAATACTTCAAAATGTTATCTTTTTGTAAGTATTTAGCACTATAGGAAAAAATATCATTACAGAGGCTTTTCAAATATTCAACAATTTTTTTTAAGTCTTCATAATTATAGAAAATGTTTGACTGAGAAACAACAAACTAATGCTACAAAATGTTCCATGGAAATGAATACGTACTTTTTTAAAAATTTATTATAGCTTATTATGGGGGTACAACTGTTCTGATTAAATATATTGCTCATGGCCCTCCAAACCCCCCGAGTCTGAGCTTCAAGAGTTTCCATTCCCCAGACAGTGCACATCGCACTCATCATGTAGGTATACACCCATCCTCTCCCCCACCTCCATCCCCCCAAATCAAATCTTTAAGCCTGTCCATTCCCCAGACAGTGTGCATCGCACTCATCATGTAGATATTCACCCATCCCTTCCCCCCACCTTGGTCCGATACCCAATTTGTGTCATTCCTAAATGTGCACCCAGGTGTTGATCAGGGAAACCAATTTTCTGGTGAGTACATGTGGTGCTTATTTTTCCATTCTTGGGATACTTCGCTTAATAGAATGGGTTCCAACTCTCTCCAGGAGAACCAAAGAGATGTCGTATCACCGTTATTTATTATAGCTGAGTAATACTCCGTGGTATAAAGATACCACATTTTACTAATCCATTCATGAATTGATGGACATTTGGGTTGTTTCCACCTCTTAGCGATTGTGAATTGTGCTGCTATAAACATTCGGGTGCAAGTATCTTTATTATAGAATGACTTTTGTTCTTCTGGG
>JAQIFY010004856.1:0-11461 GCA_028533085.1 Varecia variegata | reverse complement strand
GGACCTCTCTGCTTCCTGCCCGAGGGCGGCCTCCTGACCCCAGACGGCCCGGCCCAGCCCTGCGTGCAAGGCAGGAGCTCCTGCCCCTGGGGACACCTGCCCTGGGGACACCTGCCCTGGCCCCTCGGCACAGAGCCAGCAGTTCCCAGGGCCTTTTAAAGATTCCTCCGCGAGTCCTCCGAATTAACACCCTCTCCTCGAGCTGTCCCCTTCCCCTGTCACTTGGTCTCATTGGTCACAACGCTGGGGTCTCTCCTCAAATAAAACCCCCGCAGCCATGTCCTTGTTTCAGGGTCTGCTCCGGGGAACACAAACTAAGGCCATCGGGATCTACACTTCATGCTTTTCTCAATCAAAAAATTTATATATTTTTTTAAATTTTAATTTTTAATTATTATAGGTATGTAATAGTTATTTATATTTGTGGGGTGCATGTGATGTTTTGATGTAAGCACACAGCATGTAATGATCCAATCAGGGTGATTAGAGCATCATTTACCATTTCTTTGTGTTAGGAACATTCCAATTCCACTCTTAGTTATTCTGGAATACATCATATCAGCAAATTTATATTAAGCATCTTCTATGTACTCTGCACTGAGCTGGGTGCTCACCGTGGGGTGTAAAAGAAGCTATGATCTCTTTTCTCACAGAAACAATTGAGTAAAGGATATTCTTGTACATGTGTGAGCATAAAAATTATTTAGATCATTAAATATGACATGTCTGATTTCAAATAAAAAGTGTAGTTTATTATGTCTCAAACAAGAAGCAGTATAATTAACCAAAGTTTGCGCCTAAACTATCAGCACAGTTTTGCCATCTTAATGGTAGCTTGTTTATGTCAGCAGCGAAGAAGCCTGGAAAGCGAATGGCAATGAAATCACAAAAGGTGTTTTCCACAGCTTGTTGGGAATTGAATAATGTTCCTTGCAAGCAGTGGTCCTAAGCCTGGAAGAAGCGGTAGTCAGCTGGTGCAAGGTCTGCTGAATACGGTGGGTGACGGAGTTTCCAAGTCCAGCTGCTGTAGTTTGAGCAGTGTTGTTTGTGCAACATGTGGTTGAGCAATGTTGTCTTGCAGGAGGATTGGCCTGTCTCTATGGACCAATCTCGGCTGCCTAACACAAGCATCCTCATCATTTCATCCAATGGTTGCAGGAGATAGTTGCTGTAATTGACTGACCAGGCTTCATGAAGCTGTAGTGGATAATACCAGCCCTGGACCACCAGACACCATTAGCTTTTTTTGATGAATATTCAGTTTTGGACCATGTTTTGGCACTTCAGCTTTGTCTAACCACTGTGCCGAATGCTGCAATTGTCAAAAAGAATCCATTTTTCATCATATATAACAATGCCATGTGAAAATGGTTCACCTTTACGGGTCGTGACAGCAAAGAAAGGCAAGCTTCAAGACGATTTCTCTTCTAATGCTCATTTAATTCATGGGGAACCATCTATCCATTTTCTTTACCTTGCCAATTTGTTTCAAATAATCCAATATTGTTGAAATAGTAACGTCAAACCTTGTTGCTAATTCCCATGTAGGTTGAGACGTTTTCGCTGTCACTGCAGCATTCAGCTCAGCATTATCCACCTTGGTCTCAGGTCTCTCATGTGGCTCATTTTCAAGATTAAAATCACCAGAAAGGAACTTCTCAAACCATTGACAGACTGTGCGTTCATTAGCCACACCCTTCCTAAACACTCTGTTGATATTTCGAGCTGTCCGAGCTGCATTGGTTCCATAATGGAACTCATATTTGAAAATAACACGAATTTTTGACTTACCCATGGTTTCACATAAATTGCTCTAAAAAAAATATTTGACAGATAATCACAAGCCACAGTACGCATTTGAAAGACTGAGGATGCACCTTCACAATGAACATAAAACAAGCAGTGTCAAAGTGAAACGTCAGAGACATCAACTGTCAAACTTAGTACTTAAGGAAATCGGACATTTCATACTTAATGACCTAAGCCTGCTAAGCGTTGTGGGGGAGGTGCGGGATGCCCGGGGGGCCTGGGAGGCGGGGGGCTTGGTCTGCAGGAGTCCCTGCACCGATGCCTCCAGGCGATGGGAGGACCCGAGGCCATGTCACCCGCTGGTCTCGGTGGCCTGTGACAGGCTGAGAATTACGGCAGTTGCTCCTTTAGATGAGATTTTAATCTGTTTTTACTCACTGTGTCAGTCAGTGTTCTCTAGGACAACAGCAGGATGAGCGCGTGTATATTCATACACACACGCACATGCACATGAATACATTGTACACACAAGCACATGTACACGTATACACATTCAACAGGTACACTATACACACATATATACACAAATACATTGAATGCACACATCCACGTATATTTTAAACACACATATACTCACATAGTGTACATTTGCATATACTATATATTATACACATGTGTATACACACATACACATATACAATACATATATACGCAGAGAGAGATCTATTTTAAGGAATTGGTTCATGCCCTGGGCGGCAGGGGTGAGGGGGGGGCAGGGCAGGCTGGCGGCTGGAGCCCCGGGGAGAGCGGTGCTGGGGTTTGAGTCCAAGGCTGCCCACGGCAGACTTCTCCTTCCTTCTGGGGAGACAGTCTTTTTCCTCCTAGGGTCTCCTGCTGACTGGGTGAGGCCCACCCACGTTGTGGAAGGTGGTTTGCTTTACCCAAAGCCTACTGACATACATGTTAATCTCATTTAAAAAATACCTTCGCAGCAACTCGTAGACGGGGAAGCACAGCTCAGCCAGCGTGGGCGCGTGGACCCAACCGTCACACTCACGCATTAGTTGTTCCCACGCGAGGCACCTTCAGTGCGTTGTTTGTTACCTTAGTTTCTGGCTTCTAACCCAGCCCTGCCTAAGGGAGGCTGTCGAGCACTTCCAGCTCCTAAGGCTTTGCTTCTCCTTTTTGCATTTGCGAAGAAAATAGTCAAGTGCCTGGTTGGGAAATAGAAAAAGAAAAGCCCCCCTTGAATGCTGGCAACCTTCCCCTAGCCTCTGTCCACCCCAAGCCCACACTCCTGGAAACAGCCGAGGAACCCCGGGAAGGGCGGGGGTCCCGCAGACACAGCCAGACAGGAGCCAGGCCCGTGTCTGACCCTCCCAGCCACACGTGGCCGTCTGGCCCAGGGGGACACCGCGCCGTGAGCCGCTTCGGCTCGATACCCTCTCTGCGTCTGGAAGCCAGCGCGCCCTCCCCTACCTGCTGCCGTAGGACAAATCACATTCAGTGACCTAATCCTCAGCTATTTGTAGACAATGGCATTTTCCCGTGTATAAAAGTCAGTTCAAAGTTCACGAGGTCAGAGTTGAAATAGGTAGGGTTCAGTGCTCGTTATTTTTCCAAACATAAGGTACTGACTTTGGGAAAATAGTTGAAAGTTCAAAAATTTTTGGGCATCAGATAACTGTCACAAAGGAACGTTCGGATAAGTTCCAGTACGAATAAACAAATTAGAAACATATGACTCACAAGTTCCCCTGAAATCCACTTGAATTTAAAGATTAAGGGGCAGAGAGATGCTGCCTGATCACATGTGTTGAAGGACTTACTAAATTCGAAATATTTAAAACATAATGAAGACATTTAGGAGAAAAATAGTTGCTGCATTTATTCAACTCTATTTAGGCCATGCACATAAAGCAGTCTTTAGAACGTTCTTAAACATTATTCACGGTTTAACGTGGCTTAACGGGGCCAGCACAAGTCACAGGAATTTGATTTGTGGACACATATGCTACCTTTTTAAGACGTTCCATATTTGCACTTAGAAGAATTATATTAAGATTCTCAGAGGTAGTGATTAAAGGTACTGATAACTAAAGAATGAAAAATAATGTGGCAGGCTCTTTCATCATTTCCTGACAAATTAGTGTGGCTATTTTAGATTTAACAAAGATTTATGGGAGACTTTTCCTTTTTGTTCAAATCACATTTTTTTCCCTGAGTCAATGGCAGCCCCATAGAATCCAGGTCATTAAATATGAAATGTCCAATTTCTTTCTTTCTTTTTTTTTTTTTTTTTGGAGACAGACTCTCACTCTGTTGTCCAAGCTAGAGTGCTGTGGCATCAGCCTAGCTCACAGCAACCTCAAGCTCAAGGGTTCCTCCTGCCTCAGCCTTCTGAGTAGCTGGGACCTCAGGCTTGCACCATCATGCCCAGCTAATTTTTTCTATATATCTTTAGTTGTTTGGCTAATTTCTTTCTATGTTTAGTAGAGACGGGGTCTCGCTCTTGCTCAGGCTGGTCTCAAACTCCTGACCTCAAGCGATCCTCCTGCCTCGGCCTCCCAGAGTGCTGGGATTACAGGCGTGAGCCACCTCGTCCAGCCGAAATGACCAATTTCAAATCAAAAGTGTAGATTATTGTATTTCAAGAAGCAGTACAATTAATCAAAGTGTGCACCTAAACTATCGACACAGTTTTACCATCTTAACGGTAGCTTGTTTATGCCAGCAGCGAAGACGCCTGGAGAGCGAGTTGTGACGAAATCTCAAAAGGCATTTTCCACAGCTTGTTGAGAATTGAATATTTTTTCCTTGCAAGAAGTGGTCCAAAGCCTGGAAGAAGTGGGAGTCAGTTGGTGCAAAGTCTGGTGAATATGGTGGATGACAGGGAGTTTCCAAGTCCAGCCTCTGTAGTTTGAGCAGCGTTGTTTGTGCAACATGTGGTGGAGTGCTGTCTTCCAAGAGGATTGGCCTGTCTCTGTTGACCAATCTCAGCTGCTTAATCACAAGCATCCTCATCATTTCATCCGACTGGTTGCAGTAGACATCCACTGTAATCGACTGACCAAGTTTCATGAAGCTGTAGTGGATAATACCAGTGCTGGATACCAAACAGACACCATGAGATTTTTGTGATGACTATTCAGGTTTGGACCGTGTTTTGGCTCCAGGTCTGGAGGGCAGGAGCGAGAATGGGGGGCTGGCCTGGCCCGGCTCCCTCAGAAGGCGTCCGGGGGAGGCTCCTGTCCACACGTCGTCCTCCCTCTGCACCTGTCCCTGCCCACAGTTCCCCTTCTCACAAGGACACTCGTCACATTGGATTAGGACACCCTTGTGACCTCATTTTAGCTTGATTACCCTGTAAAAACCCTATTTCCAAATAACAAAATATTTCCAAACAATAAAATAAAATCTTAAAATACGACCAGGTTCTGAGGTGCTGAGGGTTAGAACTTCAGCAAATCTTTTTTCCTGGAGGGAGATCAGGGGATGCAATTCAATCTGTTACACCCTCTTTGCCTATCTAACGTTTCTGCCTCTTATTTTCCTCTATCTAATATGGATATTGCCATATCAGAGTTTTGCTATAATTTTTCTTCCTCTTAGTTTCAAATTCTTTTGTTTCTTCAAGAACATTGCTCGTAAGCAGCATAAGGCTGGGTGTTTAATTTCAATCTCATCGGCTCTGCCATGTGCGAGGAGAGGCGGCCCCACGTGTATTTACTGTGGCTATGGTTGTGATTAGAATAATTCATTTTGCATTTTATGCTTACTTTGCTTTTCTTCTTTTCCCTTCTCCTGGCTTGTGTTGGAATGTGAAGTGCTGTTTCTTTGGCTCACTACTTTTATACTCTGTTAGTTTGGATATTTATAGGCAGTGTTCACATCCTATTAAGGGTTACCAAAACAATTTTTGTATAACATTTAATCATATGTCATCTAACAAAGTCTTGAGTTATTCCCTATCTTTGCTCTCCTCTCACACTGCCTTAGAACAGGTTAGTTACCCTCCATTTCCCACCTTTACAAGCAAAACACACAGAATTAGCTTTGCCGAGAGGTTCCAACCGTCATTTTGCCTGGCGTGCCTTCTGGCAGCCCACCGATTTCTGTGTGTTATGTTTTCTTCTTGCTGAAGGACGTGCATCAGTAATTCTTTCATCAGTGGTTTGCAAGTAGTAAATTCAGTTTTTCCTACATTAAAATGCCTTTGCTTAACCTTCTCTATTAAAAGACATTTTAAGTGGGTACAGAATTCTGGGCTGAGTCGTTTTCCCTGAGCACTATGAAGTATTTCTCCACCCGCTTCTGGAAGGTCCTCATTCTGCAGGTGCGTGGGCAGTGTGTAGACACGACCTGTGCCCCGTGTCTCACAGCCTCCTGCATGTTCTGTGGATGCTCCTCCCACCGTATCTCTCTGAGCATCTTAAATTTGCATATTTTAAAATACTCTCCAGAATATTTTTAAAATTTTATAAACTTAGAGTAAATTTGAAAATGTATCAGGTTTTCTAAAATTGACCTTTATGACGTTATTGCAGAATGCGTTTGGAATTTCCTTTGTGTCTCATCTGCAGTGAGTCACCTTCTGCATCCACGGAGCCCCTGGGCCCAGCCTCACGTGGGTGGATCGGAGCTGTCACCCCTACGGGACGCTGCAGATTCAGGCCCCGGCCCTGGTGTCTCTCCCGCCTTTTGGGTCGGGCAGGCGCTAGCCCCGTCCTCGCAGCTGAGCTCCGAGTGCCCGGAGGAGGCCTCGCTCCCTGCCCACAGCGCGAGTTTCTTTCCACTGTGGGTCGTGGGAGGCGGAGCTGAGTTTTGAGTGAGGCTACGTCTTTGAGTATATTTTTATACAACATTGAAAATCACTACATGTTTGGAGTGTGTCCTGGCAGGTTGGCACAATGTCCTGCTTAGAAACACAGAAACCTGTTCACTCTCCTCTTTTGGGCACAAAACCTGCGTCCTTCCTCCTGCGATGCGATGTGCGGGTCCTCCTGAGGCAGGATGTGGGTGGGAGGAGTGTTTCCCCTTCGTCCTGTCTCAGCTGCTCTCACTGGCAGTAAAGACATTTCCTTTATCTCGGATTTGGCTTTGGGAGGTTACACAGTGGACACCCTAGCCCATCAGCTGACTTACTGGTCGTCTGCGGCGGACGCAGCTCAGAGGGTCACTCTGTGTGCGCCTTTCCTTCATTTGCTCATTCACTTCCAGGCTTCATGCTCCGCGTAAACTCAGAGGGTCACATGGCAGGCTTGTAGGACAATGACAAAGTAATCACAAAAGGGGGAAGCATCGGAACCTGCGGCCTTAAAGCCACGTGTGGCCTTCTCCGTCCTTCAGTGCAGCGTTTGATTGAATCCAAATGTTGCAGAACAAATCCTTTTATTAAAAGGGTGCGGCAGAGAAAACTGAAGCTTTTCCTGCCTCCTGATGCTTTAAGAAGAATCTTGAAATCAGAAGGCTGCAGGCGCCCCATCCCTGGGTGGATGGAAATGTGCCCCAAGTCAGCACCCTGGGCTTGCAGGTCCTGCAGGAACTTAACCTGTGGATGACGAGAGCCACCTCAGCGACCTCCATTGTCCTAGGAATGAGCCTTTGGCAGGTGTGACCCTCGAGCCCAGGGCTGGCAGCTGATTCCCGAGGGGCTGCAGGGGTCTGGCTTCCTTCCCCTCGGATGGCGTTTCAGGAGGCCAAGTGTGCTGGGGAATGTTCCGCTTCCTTGCTAGAGGCATGAGGGCCAGGGATGCTCATCTTTGAGCCGGCTGCGGCATCTCATGCCCCCCTGCAGGCCGGCACCCCATCCGCCCCCTCTGCAGACCCTCCACTTGCCCCCACCCGCGACATGCTTGTACTGGTCAGGACTGAGGAACAAAGGACAGAGAAAGGGAGCTCAAAGCTAGAGTAACAAAGAACTAAAAAGACTAATTAATAATGGTTATATAAGGAACATTTTGGGTAGAATTTAAAATGGATTTGATGACAGGGATATTTAGAGCTCTTGTAGAGACTCCATTTATTAATATAAACTTTAATAAATAATTGCATCTTTTTGTAAAAGCCCTTACTATTTACAGAATGCTTTCATTTTGTGAGCTTGAATCAAATTGTTTTTTTAAACATATTTTTCACCTGTGTTTTTTCACTTAAGCACTACAGCTACCCAAAGCCCACATGGCTAGTGGGTTGTACAGAAAAATAAAACAGGCAGGAGGGTTATCTAGTCCCACTCTCCCACTGATCAATTTACCCTGAATAAGCCACTGTGTGATTTTGCTTCACTCTGAAACACAAACAGATGCAGTTTCTCACGCACCTAGTTGCTCACACACCACACTCAGAGGCTCCCACACCTGGGAGAGGCAGCCGTGTAAGCCTGACCAGCATCTTCCGCTTCCCGTGAACAGTCGCCTGCGATTCCTGGGGTGTGGTCTGCAGGCTTTGGAGTGAGAAAGGAAGTCCTGGGAACTTGAAGAAGAACGAGCAAGATTTTTGGTTAAATTAAAAACTATAGTTTTCAGCTCAAGCAGCTGAAAGATGGAAACAAAGAAACGGCTAAATCAGGAAACTAACAAAACAGAAACAGTGACCATCTACAGAGCAGCTATGCTCTCTGTGGTGGTGGCGAAGGTCTGTGTCGCGCTGGTGGTGTGTTGGTGAGAGCCCAGGCGGGTGACAGACGTCACAGAGCTACACACAGGACCTAGAGAAGACGAGAGTGTCTGCCACGGCTGGAGAAGCCCAAGCAAGGTCCGTAGCCACATCAGTTGCCCGGCACCGATTGACGCCAGGGTCCTGGCTGCTCCATCGCAGGCGGTTAGGAGAGATGTCACCTCCAGGGCCAGGGCAGGAACACGGGCCCCTCGTGGTGTGCGCCTCCCCCTGGGGCCTGTAACTGCTTCACAAGAAGGAGGTTGTGAGAGTGGCTGCACAGTAGTTCATCATATGAGGCGTCACAATTTATATCCACGCAACCTTTTTACTGTGGAAAGACCCTCCCCAGCTCCTGCCCCTGGGCCACTGGATTCCTCTCCTGTGACGGCCCCGAGACCCTCGTCCGTCTGCTTCTCAGCTCGTCCCAGGAGCTCTCGTGTCCCCTGCAGTGTTTCATCCCCAGAACTTTATTGACAATCTTACCTTGCACGTGGTCTCTTTCCCAGATAGTCTTTTGTTTTCATGGCAAGATTCACTAAATACATGACTTGCTTCTTCAGAGGAAAACCACTACGTTTTGCAGGACTCAGATTAGGTTGCTAATCCAGGCAAACGCGCAGCAGGTAGATGACGGGGATGCGATTTAGAGATACAAAATGATTTCATTGGTAAATTCATCAAGTTATTATTAATAGATAATTTTTGTATACAAATTTTTAAGAGTTTGTTTTTAATGTCACTGCCTAGGTGAAAATCTGAGATCCATCACTTGTTTGTATGATTTTTGAGCAAGTTAACTTCTTTAAGCCAAGGTCTCGTTATTAAAATGGGTATTATCATAATGAACAATCATGGCATTATTGTGATGAAAAAGATAAGAAACACTGATGATGCAAAATGTTTACCCGTTACTCAGACTGTCTTGTCTTTTTTATGAAATAAGCTTAATAAATTGTGTTTCGATACCTAATACTGATTCTCCAAGGACATCTTCACACCAATCTTAAACTTATTCACACATCTCTTTTGTGCTGCGAACGGCATAGCCCGGCTCCCAGCGTAACAGGATCCAGGGGTCTACACCCTGCCAAGGTGCATCACGCAGCGGCTCAAAGGTGAGCTCTCCTTCTCCCTTCGATCAAAACACAAGTCCACGGGCCCAGGCACATGGGGATGATCTCCCCCATCCCAGTGCTCGAGCTTGGGGGTCTGGGCTGCTGTGGGGGCAGCTGCACCCGCCCTCCCTCTGCTCCTCACCCTGGGATGGGGGCCACAGCCAACCTCCGCATTTTGTTTGGAATAACTCCTCACCACTCCCTAAACCTGCCTTCAGCCTGTGAGGGACAAACAGTGACCCTTGATAGCCCAACCAGGTGGTCCTGACGCCCCGGTGAATGCAGCCCTGGCCAGCAGGAGACGCGGGGCCGGAAAACCTGAGTGTGACCCGGGGACTGCGAGTTGCCGGGCTGCAGGGCACAGGCTTGCAGGGGAGGACCCGGCCCTCCGCGCTCCCCGCCCTGCTCTGTTCCCCCAAACCCACAGGCCTGCTAGTCCTTCCCGCATAGCAGCACCGAGCAGGGGGACCCCTGCATTGGCTGCAGGGACTAAGCGATGTTGAGAACGTGAAAGCAGCTCTCAGACAGAAGACTCCGTGTCCTGGCTGAGCAAAGAGAGTATTTACACGCACAGCTACTCAGGAAAGTGGCGAAGGGCACAAAGCATCCAAGCGGTGGTCAGCGCGCTCTAAGGACTGGTCTTCCTTTGATGCCGGAAGGTGAGTCCTGCGTCCAGCACAGGTGCGACGCTCCCTGGGGTGGTTTGTGCAGAGACAGACAGGCTCAGTGTTTCCACCGGCAGCAATGTGGGCAAGTGTCAGGCTGAACCAGCACTTCCAAGGCTGCCCGAGACTGTGCGCGCACGGGACTCTCCCTCCGCGGGCATTTACCTGCCCTGGACGCGGAGACGCTCACGGTCCGGGCGGACGCGGGAGGGGCTCCAGGGGGCGGAGCTTCGCGAGGCGGGGCCTTCCGCATCTGCCACGCAGCGGCCCCAGGAATGAGCCGGCTCCGTGCCCCGCGCGTGGCTCTGGGAGATCCAGGACGTCACCTCCCACTGGTCTCCTTCGTTTTCAAGGGGAGGGTTTTCATCTGGAGCCGGGACAAGAACACGGCTGCCTCTCGGCCTTTCCAAACGAGAGCCACACGCAGGCGGGCGGGCTGGGGGCGCTGGCCGTGTCCTGCCACCCTCCCGCGGGGCTCGGGCAGCGGCGGGGACTCCGAGTGGCCGCGGACCGGGTGGCAGAGATCGCTGGGACGCAGACCTGGGCACGCGGGTGTCTTGCTGTTCTTTTTCATGGCTCTTTTCAACAACTTTATAAAGTTTTTAATTCATATAAAATGAGAAATGAAAATTCCATTATTTTCAGTTTTTTAAATGAGAACTACAGTTCTACAAATAATTCATAAAAATGTGACTGGAAAAAGTTGCCAGATCCTAATATTGAATCCGTATGTGTTTAGTTCAGAAAATCTAGGGAGATGCACGTTACAAACAGACCGAGGGGCGACAACGGGAAGTCCCAGCGGGCTGCGGCGGGCGGGGTTGGAAGCGGCCGCACCCGCAGGTCGGGACCACACTGCCCGCGAGCCGAGCGCCAGGGCGTGTCGGAGGCCGAGCGCAGGGGCAGAGACCCTTCTGCGCTTGGAGTCCTCTGCCCCATCACCGGGTGACAAAGCACAGGGACTTCCCCTGGTCAGGACAGCCGCGCACCATCTCCCTTTAAAAGGACACAACGGCTCCTCCAGCCTGGACTCCGCCGGCTTCAGGCTCTGGCAGAAAACAAGTCGCCCCTCTCGGACATCAGGCACCCTCCCTCCTCTGGGCCGCGGCCCCCAGGTGCCCGGTGCCAGGCAGCTGCAGAGTCCAGGCCGCACGCTCCTTCCGCACGTTCTGCCCACCCCACAGGGTCTGTGCTGCCCCCAAGCTTCTCCCCCTTCCTCCTCTTCTCCACTCCCTGGGCTTCTCCCCCTTCCTCCTCTTCTCCACTCCCTGG
>JAQIFY010004855.1:0-11462 GCA_028533085.1 Varecia variegata | reverse complement strand
TAGATTAAAAGTGTAGATTATAAGTAGATTAAAAAAGATTTCATATGGCTGAGGTTAGCACTTGCCATTGCTGTGGGTGTCGTGCTTGTACACCTCGTCTCACACTTCTTTTTCTGCTGAGAATGTCCCGCCTGCTTCATCTGACAAACTCCCACTCCTCCTCTAAGACCTATCCGAAATGTCTCCTTTTCCATGAGGCTTTCTGGGCTCACCCAGTTTTGGCTCCAGTGCCCCTACGTGCGGCTCACATACACTCTTTGGCACCCAGCCGGTGAGTTCCCAGTCCCCTTCTGCAGCCTGTTGCCTCCACCTGCCAGGCCTGGGAACAGCCTGAGGGAAGGGGCCTTGTCACGTGCAGCCTGTGTCCTTTGTTGTCCCTAGTACTAAACGCTTAATAAGGGTTGAACGTTGAAGGAATAAATGCTTCCATTTTGAATTGACTAAAATTATGAATAAAAAGCCACTCAGCTACATGTGTTTAAAATTCTGATGTCATTTATTGGCACAAAAATTATTCAGATACAACATGGTGTCTAGACATGGCTACACTTTATACTTTGTGCATTTAGTCGAATATTTATTTTGCTCATAATTCCCAACACGTACAAGACCTTTCTTCTCTGTGTTTAGCACCTCCACGACAGCATTTCTGTTTTCTGAGCCCTTGCTCTAAACACAGAGTATTCAGACCTCACTGAAAACATCCCAGAACTGTGCTGGGGAAGGCCAGGGTGGGCTGCCCCACTGTGCTGTGACGCCCTTGGTGCATCTGCTCAGCTGGGGCTCCCACGATCTGAATAAACCCCCTCCTAGCGGTTCAGGTCTTACATCGAAGAGTGTGAGTTGCAGCATCACTGATCCGGCAGAAGACAGACCTTTTTGACCATGTTAGCACATCATGCAAACACTGCTGCTGTCCACAGACCAGTGAGGTGATGGGATGGTGGCAGGGGTGACATCAGCTTCTCCCGCTTCTTTACAGTCCAGGATCCGAATCCGTGTCCTCCATGACCTGAGGCTTCTTGGCTGTGCTGAGTTTGCTGTACCCATGTTGAGCGGAATGACTAAGTCATTCTTCCATCAGCAAATGCTTATGATGAGTTCTCTTGTGAGTTAAGTCAAAACCCGTATTTCTAAAGTTATGGATCTTCTGTTCCCCAAAATCAATGGCTTGATTTACGTGATATCACTGTGTTTCACTGTCCTGGGAACCTAATCAAGCCTTGTGTTTCTGACAATATATTCTTCAACAGCAGCTAGAAAGTTGGTGCAAACCAACTTTTAATATACAGTAGTTCTTTTCATTTACATTTCAAAATATTTAACAAAGTCAAACTTTCTGACCATGGTTTCAGTTTAGTAGAAGCATACACCAAAGTACAAATGCCTCAGAAAAAATGCAACGGGCACATCTGGGCCTCCAGTTACCAGAAAGGGCACCTAAGAAGACAGACAGAAAAGGAATATTTTAATAACTGGAGCTTCTTCAAAGCTTTATGCAGATAACTTGAAAATGGAAAGACACAGGTCTGACCACCTGAGGGCATTCCCTCAGCTCTCCCACAGCTAATTGTGTGGGACACACTCATCATGTCCAGTCAAGGACACTTCCCCATGGCCCCCTCTCTCAAGTTTCTGCCTTCAAGCATGCCTAGGGCAGTTAATCAAAGCACACCCCAGAGTGGTCCTTGAGGTTAGACTCCCAGATCATACATTTGTCTTTTTTCTCCTTCTTTGTCACCGATCTGGCTTCTTTTTCTTTGCCCTTCTTGTATATCTGAACTGGGTTGACAGCAAAAACCCAAAAAGAACAGCTCTCAAAAAACGATGCCTTGCCTATTTTCCTAAACTTTTTTATTTTTAAGGAGATAGGATCTTGCTCTGTCACCCTAGCTAGAGCCCAATCACAGTTCACTGTAGTCTCAAACTCCTGGGCTCAAGTGATCCTCCAGCCTTAGCCTCCCAAGTATTGTGTGCCACCATGCCCAGTTAATTTGTTTTAATTTTTTGTAGAGATGGGGTCTCGCTATGTTGCCCAGACTGGTCTCAAAGTCCTGACTTCAAGTAATCCTCCCACCTTGGCCTTAAACCATTTCTCTTATTGTAATTTTAATTTATTTTGGTGTTTGTCTTCCAAATATACATTCATATTTTTCAATTTTCTTTTTATAATAATGTACACATACAGTAAATATAAACTTTTAAAGAGATTTGAGCCCGTAACTGGATACCCCACCAAATCTCCTTTTGCTACCCTGGCTTTGGGACATAGGGTAGGGTCCTTATTGTTTCTCTTAACAAAGTTTCTTTTTTTTTCTTTTTGAGACAGGGTCTTGCTCTGTCTCCTGGGCTAGAGTGCAGTGGTGTCATCATAGATAGCTCACTGCAGCCTCCAACTCCTGGGCTTGGCTTCAGCGATCCTCCTGCTTCAGCCTCTCAAATAGCTGGGACCACAGGTGCATGGCAGTAGTACACCTGGCTAATTTTCCTACTTTTTTGTAGAGACAGGGTCTCACTCTTGCTCAGGCTGGTCTGGAACTCCCGGCCTCAAGTGATCCTCCCACCTTGGCCTCCCAAAGTGCTAGGATTACAGGCGTGAGCCACTGTGCCTGGCCTAACAAAGTTTCTTCGAGAGGCCCACTCACCAGCCAATATAGCACTGGCAGAGGTTTTCATGGGATGTTGCTTGTTTGATGAGCAGCTCAACTTGTGTGGGAACATCCAAAGTATCATCATGAGAGAAGTCCCGACCTAGGACAGGAGAAACAAAAAGATTTCACTCTCACCTGGTGATCAATGCATTTCTTGTCCCCTGTTGGCTTAACCGTCTATGCAGCCCAAATCAGTTTATCCCCATATAGCAGCATGAAGGATACACCACAGTTGAATTTCAAACATTCACATCCATGTGATCTGAACAGACACTAGCCTTATATAGATTTGGTTTATGGAAGGTAAATGCCTGCAGTCAGCTGAGTTCAGGAGTGGCACAGATCTGGTCGATAGGTTTATGAAGATTCCTTCTATTCTAAAATCCTCTTTAAGTTGGACAAGTGGATGAGAAACCCTGTTCAGTTTTAATCCTACTAGCCTCCATCTGTGAGCCTCTCCTCCCCAGAGCAGCTGGCTGCCATTACAAATTCATCCTGTCTGACTTCAGACAGGTGCTCAGCACTGCCCGGCCAGCGTAAGGTGCTTCTCTGGAACGTGCCTTTCCATCGCCACGGGCATCATCTCAAGTCTGTCTATTTTCCCCAAATGTCCCAACCTCTCCTTCCACTTCTCACTCTCAGAAGATGCCCTCGCCTCCTACTTTACAAGTTAATTCATTAAACATGTAGTGTGTGGAGCCTGGTGATGCCGTGTGAGGCAGTGTCTGAGGTCCTGGACTCACTCGCGGGAGCTCCCCTTCCTCCCCGACTGCCGAGAGAGACGACTTCCCCTGTGCTTGGGAGCCCATCCCCTCCTGCTGTCCGAGGAGCCTTACAAATTACCCTTTCTCTCACTCGTATTGCAGACTCTCCGTGCTAACTGCATCCTTCTTACCGTTTTATAAACACACTCTTCTTTCCCATTAAAGAAAAGAGAGCCTCTCATTCAACGCCCCCTTAATCCTCTCTCCTCCCTACACAAACCACTCAGGAGTTTACGCTCGTCTCCCTTTCCAGCCTTTTCTCTTCTCTCACTTCACATTCTCCTCAACTGCTTTGGCCTGGCTGCCAGGCTCACCATAGCTCCCACGTGGTCACCAATGACTTGGCGCCATCCTTTGTCCCTCCCTATCCCTCATGCCAGGCCACCAATCCTTTTGATTTTATCTCCTCAGGATCTCCTGAGACCATTCTACGCCCACCACCCTAAGCCAATCAACTGCCACGTCCTGCCTGGATGACTGTGGTGGCTTCTTACCTGGCGCACCTGCACACGTTCCCTTTAATCCAGTCTGCGCCCAGCCAGAGCCAGTGCTATTCCACAACGCCAATGCTCAGGGCTTCTGTCTCCCTCCCCCACCTAAAACCCTGCAGTGGTTTCCCACTGCTCTTAGGATACAGGATAAAAACCAGGGTCCAGGGTCCAGTATCATCTAGGCCTGGCCTACCCCGAGTCAAAACACTTTGCACTGCTTCTTTCATCCTGCCTGTTTTGGGGCCTTTTTTCTTGTCATCACTCTCTCCTACCACGGGCCTTGCATATGCTGTTTCTGTTGCCTGGAACAATCACTCCTACTTAACTCCTCTTTCAGATTTTAGCTCATGTGTTGTTTGTTTCCTTAAGGAAACATTCCCAGAGCTCCCAACACGATTAAATTCTGCTAGTACATTCACCGTAACCCTGAGTCCTTCTCCTCTACTTAATAGCATGTCCTTTAGGTTTGATGCCCCACAAAGTCAGGGAATCTGTCTGTTTTTACCAACACAGTTTATTCAGCATCTAGCACTTACAGGTGCTCAACAAATACACCCTGACAACAAAATGAATGCACCAGGCCCTGATGCTCCGTGTCTGGCATCCTGTCTCATCTGATCCTCCCCGCCCTCCGAGCGAGGGAGGCATCCCCGTCATCTTCCAGGTGAAGAGACAGGGGCTCAGAAGCCACACAGAAAGCTGGTGGTGGAGCTGGGGTCTCTGGCTTCCCTGGCTCCCACGCGCCAGGTTACGCCCCTTCCCAATCAGAGGAAAGATATCAACGTGTGACGTCTCCTTTTCAGAAGTACACATTTCTCCCCTCGCATTCTCTCCACTCCGTATCAGCTACCAAAGTACAGAGCAGCAACGAGTGGGAGTGGTCAGACTTGCTCTGACATCAAGCCACGGCGATAAAAATCCCTTCCCTGAATTTGGCTGATTTTGGACTCAATAGAACTTCACTCACCTCCTTAATTAAATGAGATGAAACTAACTTTAAGTAATGTTGTTATTGGTCATCAGAAAGAAGAACCAGAGATGGTATTTAACTGATGGCCTCAGAGACACTCCTGTTGGCTGCATGGTGTCCAAGCTCAGGCACTAAGACCACCAAAAAACAGGGCTGACCACCTGGGCAGGGAGAGGAAAGTCTCTGCAGAGTAAACACATACACACACTCACCAGTGAGCTTATCTCGAACTCTGTTAATAATCTGAATAGCTTTCTTATTTAGGGCCTCTGGTTTCACCAAACCGTCTCCAACTGTAATACACAAAAGTAGAATAAAAGAAAGAATTGGATCATTACAACAGGTTCAATGGGTGCCCCTGTTTTCTCAAATATTCACTTTCTAAGTGTAGAGCAAGCCTTCCTCTGTGTCCATCTTTGTCCTCAGAGTATAATGAGAAATTCATGGAACGTTTGTGCTCAAAGGCGATTTTGTGGCTTCATCTTGCTGACCCCTCTCAGGGCACAACACAGCTGCTATTTTCTTAATGAGCTAGTCATTGGAGCAATTCTTCAGAGGCCGAACTTACTGAAAGAATGAATAGATTCTGGCACTGTGGTCCCCGTTTTCTTATGGGCTGGTTCCCCAAGTTCCACACCATCCAAAATTTCTGGGGAAAAAAAAAATCAATTAACAGAAAATTCAAACACCAAGAAGCCATTATTGGCATTAGCTCCTAATTCTTTACATAATATATTCTTTTAATATCTGCTCTGCTTTTTTTTTTTTTGAGACAGAGTCTCACTCTATTGCCTGGACTAGAGTGCCATGGCATCAGCCTAGCTCACAGCAACCTCAAACTCCTGGGCTCAAGCGATCCTCCTGCCTCAGCCTCCTGAGTAGCTGGGACTATAGGCACATGCCACCATGCCTGGCTAATATTTTCTATTTTTAGATGCCTGGCTAATTTTTTTTCTATTTTTAGTAGAGATGGGGTCTTGCTCTTGCTCAGGCTGGTCTTGAACTCCTGAGCTCAAGCAATCCTCCCACCTCAGCGTCCCAGAGTGCTAGGATTACAGGCATGAGCTGCCAGGCCTGGCTCTATATTATTCTTTATATATTCAAATTTTAAAATCAGGCCAGGTGCAGTGGTTCAAAAAAAGAAAGTTTTTAAATCTGCTAAGCTATTTTCAAATGAGTTATTATTATTGAAGAAAGAACACGGTACTTATCAGAATTGAAACATGGATTTTCAAGCAAATAGCATTAATAAAGCATTCTGACATAGAGAATGGGAGCATCGGTCAAAGGCCTGGTGACAAAACTTGTTTGGTTTGACAAAAACTGATAATATAAAGACAATTAGCTTTGCAATGGGTCACAAATGGTTGAAGTGTTATTCCTTGGAGGAATTTTCATATCATTTCTGGATATAAAAAGTCCTAAGGTGTTAGGGTCACCTTCCACTGATTATGGCCTTCAGCAGAGAAGTCTGGAATCAGAAGTATGAAGATTTGAACACTGTCCCTAGACACCACAGACCTTCCAAATCAAGGTAGTGATAGCAATACTTTTATTAATGACCTCCTGGAACTTTGAAGCTAACCAACCAGGTATACCACCATCTGGTGTTACCAGAACAGGCCATCCTAATTCCCCTCTGCACAGTGTAGGGAGCACACAGGAGTCACTCGATAATGTATCAATGAGGTGGACCCCGAGAATGAAACCAATAAGTCTCAGCACACTTTGGATGAGACCAGAGACTGTGGGGAACGTGAGCCTGGGTGTCCAGGCAGTCACAGATCCTGTCACCGTCCAGGGTGCAGTCCATGCAGGTCCATGTACGACACTATAACCCAGTTCCTCAGTTTATTGCCTAGAACATCCTTTTCCTGTCTACCCATCCAGATCTATCCAGCCAGTGAGGACAAATTACCGTTCTGGTTGAGTGATGACTAAATTCCACCAACTCAGGTGTTCCCTTTCACGGTGAAAGCTCCTTTTTCCGACTTCCCACAGCCCTTCTATTCCAAACCAAAGCACGATCAGCTACCTGATTACATAGCAGAATGTATTGTTCTCTTATTATTTTATGTATGTTATCGTCAATTCTATAACGTTGTTCTGTGCTTCGGGGTGACCTGTACTTCACATTTTCTTTTTGCACTTCCAGACATTATTTGGCTTAGTTAATTAACTCATAGTAAATGTTCCATAAACACCTATAGAGAATATTTACTTTTTTATGTCCCAACACTATTTCCCAAAGTGTGAACTGTGTAGGATGTTGTTAAATGTTATAAGGGAAAAAAGGACAGGATGGGGGTGGGGAAAAGAGGGGAAGGCTACACAAAGGAAAACAGCTTTACTCTGACTCTTCTCAGAGCTTTCAATACTCAAAAAGTACTCTGGCTCTTAGAGGGGCACATGTCTTCTGGGGACCAGGTTCTGTGAACCACATTCCCACAAACAATGTTTCCTGTGGTTTCAGGGCTCCTCACAGCAATGTCAGTAAATTTCTGCTGCTTCCCTCTGCCCATTTCTGAGCTATTAACAATGCTTGAGGACTTAAGTAATACTGGTGATGATTATCCCAGACCAGACATCATTAATGGGCATGCTAAATATTGGCTGATATTTAGACATATTTCTAACTGTGTTTTTATAGATAAAGATCAGTTTGATAAAAATTTCCAAGCTTTAGGTACCCACTCCATTGTGTGAGATAGTAAATAAAAGACATATATTAGGTGCTTGGTGCTCAGTAAATGTTTTCTATACCAAGTTTCTGAAGTTCAATTAAAGGCCTATCAGGTGATATATTAGCAGTGATAGTATGTCTACAAAACTATCACTGTCAAGAACCTCAAGAAAAACAGATTTACTTCCTTCGTATTCCACAGCTGTTACTGATTGAACTCACGTTTCCTAATGGTAATAACAAAACTCACCCCATTCTAGAAATACTCTCGATGAAGAGGACAGAATTTGCAATCTCCCTATAAGGTACCCACCTACTGACTGGCCAGCAGAGTAGGAATCTGTCCTTGTTCGGGATCGCTTGTTGCCTTTGGTATTTGCTAGGAAAAGAGAGAAAGAATATTTAAAAATGCTTCAAACTTTGACTTGAAATAAACCTGGTTGATATGATATTTTCTTACAGTCATAGAAATACAATTTTTCCAAAAGCTATAATCCCAAAGAGAGAACAAAGACATATTACTCAGGTGCAAGTGAGTGGTGTTAGCACGAGATATGAAATCCAGAGAACACTCTATGCTGTTGATTTGGACTTAGACAATGTAACACAGACAATAGAAGCTCCAAGTATGATTTAATTGAAGTGCATCAGGAGCCTCTTGTCCGCAAACTTCCCCTAAGGTGGTAGTTTAAATAAAGGGTAGATGAAGATACTGCTGTCTCAAATCACAACTGTTTGCATTTCTCTTCTTCCCTTTTATTTTTTAATTTCAAAATATTAAGGGGGCATGAATGGTTGTGTTATATGGATACCTTGTATAATGCTTAAGTCAGGGCTTTGGTGTGCCCATCACTGGAATAGTGTTCATTGTACCCAATAGGTAAGTTTTGATCCCACACTCCCATCTCCTGACCTCCCCACTTCCCGGTTTCCAATGTTGTTTATATCTTTGTGCCTATGTGTACCCATCGTTTAGCTCCTACTTATTAGCAAGAACATATGGTGTTTGGTTTTCCTGAGATACTTCATTTAGGATAATGGTCTCCAGTTCCATCCAAGTTGCTGCAAATGACATTAATTCATTCCTTTTTATGGCTGAGTAATACTCTACGGTGTATGTATACCACATTTTCTTCATTCACTAGTGACTTGATGGACACTTAGGCTGATTCCACATCTTTGCAATTTTAAGTTGTGCTGCTATAAACATTCAAATGTAGGTGTCTGTTTTATAAAATGACTTCTTTTCCTTTGGGTAGATACCCGACAGTGGGATTGCTGGATGGAATGGTAGGTCCGTATTTATTTCTTTGAGGAATCTCCATACTGTTTTCCATAGAGGTTGTTATTAACTTCCAGTCCCACTAACAGTGTATAAGTGTTCCTTTCTCTCTGCATCCATGCCAGCATTCATTGTTTTTTGACTTTTTAATAATGGCCACTCTGATAGGGGCAAGGTGGTATCTCATTGTAGTTTTAATTTGCATTTCCCTAATGATTAGTGCTGGTGAGTTTTTTTTTCACGCTCGTTGGCCACTTGTCTATCTTCTTTTGAAAAACTTCTCTTCATGTCTTTTGCCTACTTTTTGATGGGGTTGTTTGTTTTTTTCTTGCTGATTTGTTTGAGTTCTTTCTAGAGCCTAGATATTAGTCCTTTGTCAGATGTTTAGTTTGCAAATATTTTCTCCCATTCTGTAGGTTGTCTATTTACTTTGTTGATTATTTCCTCTGCTGCGCAGCTTTTTAATTTAATCAAGTCCCACTTACTTATTTTTGTTGTTGCTGTATTTGCCTTTGGGGTCTTAAGTCATAAATTCTTTGCCTAGGCCAATGTCCAGAAGAGTTTTTCCTAAGTTTTCTTCTAGAATTTTTACAGTTTCATGCCTTACATTTAAGTCATTTATCCATCTTGAATTAATTTTTGCATATAGTGAGAGGTAGGGGTCCTGTTTCATTCTTCTACATGTGGCTGTCCAATTTCCCCAGCACCATTTACTCAATAGGGCTTCCTTTCCCCAGTGTATGTTGTTGCCCGTTTTGTTGAAGATCAGCTGGTTGTAGTTGTATCCCATAGATTTTGAAAGCTTGTGTTCCCTTTGTCATTCAGTTCAAGGAATCTTTTGATTCCCATCTTAATTTCATCACTGATCCAAGGATTGTTCAGCAGCAGGTTGTTTAATTTCCATGATTTTGTATAGATTTGAGTGCTTCTCTTAGAATTGATTTCTAGTTTTATTCCACTGTGGTCTGAGAAGATACATGGTATGATTTCAATTTTTTTGAATTTGCTGAAAATTGTTATGGGGTCTAAGATATAATCAATCTTGGAAAATGTCCCATGTGCTGATGAGAAGAATGTATACTCAGTAGTTTCTGGGTGGAATGTTCTGTAAATGTCTGTTAGGTCCATTTGTTCTAGAGTCCCGTTTAAGTCCAGTGTTTCTTTATTCATTTCCTGCTTTGATGATCTGTCCATGTCTTTCAGTGGGGTGGTGAAGTCCCCAGCAATTAAGATGCTGCTGTTTACTTCCTTGCTTAGATCTAGTAGAATTTGCTTTATGAATCTGGCAGCTCCTGTGTTAGGTGTGTGTATATACTAGGATTGTTCTCTCTTGTTGAATTGCTCCCTTTACTATTACATAATGACCATCTTTGTTCCTTTTTTTTTTTTTTTTTTACCATTGTTGATTTAAAGTTTATTTTATCTGATATGAGAAAGGCTACACCTGCTTGCTTTTGGTTTCCATTTGCATAGAATATTTTTTTCCATCCCTTTACCTTGAGTCTGTGCCAAGTGCTTGTGGTTTAGATGTGTTTCTTGGAGATAGCAAAGACTTAGGGTGTGTTTTTTTTATCCAGCCAGCCAGTCTGTGTCTTTTAAGTGGGACATTCAGACCGTTCACGTTCAGTGTTAGTATTGACATGTAGGATGCTGTTCTATTCATCATGTTGGATGATATCTTATTGTTCTGTTTTCCCTCTTATGCTATTGTTTTGTAAGAGCTGTGGGCTTTAACTTTTGGGGGTTTTTACACTGGTAGGCATCTATTGTGCTGTTCCATGTATAATGTATTTTTGAGCATTTCCATTTTTAAGCACTGATAAGAAGGAAAACAGAACAATATAGGGGCAGGTCTAGTAGTGACAACTTCCCTTAGTGTTTGCTTGTCTGGAAAAGTCTTTATTTTTCCATCATTTATGAAACTTAGTTTTGTAGGAGAAAATTCTTGGCTGGCAGTTGTGTTTAAGAAGACTAAGACGAGGGCCCCAATCCCTTTTGGCTTATAAGGCCTACACTGAGAAGTCTGCTGTTGGCCTGAGGGGTTTTTCTGTGTGGGTTAGTTGTTGCTTTCACCTTGCAGCATGTAGAATTTTCTCCTTCATTTTGACTTTGGCCAGGTTGATGACTGGGTGTCTTGGACGTATCCTATTTGCTAGGAATCTTCCCAGTGTTTGATGACCACCTTGTATCTGGATATCTGAATCTCTGGCCATATCAGGGACGTTCTCCTGAATCATTCCCTTGAACAGGGTTTCCAGACTTTTTGCTTTTTCTTCTCCCTCTCCAGTTGGCTTGCTTCACACAGTCCCATATTTCTCTGAATGACTGTTCATTCTTCATTTTTTTTTCTGCATCTTTGACTGGGTTAGTTTGAAAGCCTTGCCTTCAAGCTCTGAGAATTCTTCTGCTTGGTCTAGCCTGCTGTTGAAGCTTTTTGCTGTATTTTGAAATTCCCTAAATGACTCTTTCATTTCTTTAAGTTCTGTTATATCCTTTCCTATGTTGTCCATCTCTTTAGCAAGTTTTTCATATTATTCATTCATGTCCTAAAATATTTTTTTGGCTTGTGTTGGTTTTCAACTTTCTCTTCAGTGCCATTCATCTTATTTGCCATCCATATT
>JAQIFY010004854.1:0-11463 GCA_028533085.1 Varecia variegata | reverse complement strand
CACGTGGCAGTTGATGTGGTAATTCCTGGCTGAGCCTGACGAGGAAACCAAGCGGGTGGGCAGCTCTGCGTGGGCCGTTTTGCTCCTGCAGAACGTGGTCAGCAGCGTGGCCTCGGGCTGGTGAACCTTGCTTGCTGGAGACTAGCTTGCAGTTGCCACCATCAGTTTTGCAAATTGAGCCCAACAGCAAAACGACCTGACCTGACCAGGCTTCCAGGCTGTCGGCCAAGAGCTCGCTGAGTGGCGGTGCTTAGATTGGGGCTCTCGGGGTGGGCGTGCCTTTGGGGAAGTGTCCCCAGACTGGGGGGCTAGGACCCGGAGTGGGCTCTTCCGGAAGCTGCACTCCAGGCTGACCAGTGGAGTTGCACTGCATGTGTGTAGACCAGCATGGATGTGCGGTGTGAGCCTGGCAGAGCGAGATCTCCCCTCGTGGCTGCTCGTCTCTGTCTGAAATGCCCCCGGGCTGCCCCAAGGAGAGAGCCCTTCCCGAGAGGGGCATCCAAGGCCCAGGCCCAGGTGCGACATTGGTCTTTGGAGCCGGCTTTGGAGTTAACCCTGCGTGAGAGGTGACGCTGCAGGGTACAGGGTCGGGGGATGGAAACTGGCTCACCGACGCCTGTGGCCCTGTCAGAGCCCACAGGAGGACACTCTTCCCGCTCACAGCACGGGCAGCCCTGCAGAGCGCCAGCCGGGGGGCCCGGGGACGCTTTTGTCTCCCGGAGGAGGCCTGCAGAGTTAGCCCAGGCTGTGGGGGCCCAGGCCTGCCCTCAGGAATTGAGGGGCGGGGAGGGCGGGAGAGCAAGTGCAGGAGCAGCCGCAGCCCTCCAGGCAGGGGGGCCCAGTGTCCTCGCAAGGCCGACCTTCCTGCAGAGGGACGCTGGGGGCCGCGCCGAGGGCTGCCGCCTGGGCATCCGGGTCCTCAGGGCGACCCCTGCTCTCCCGCAGGACGTGTTTGAGATGAGGTTTGCCAAGATGCCGGATGAGCCGGTGGAGGCACCTGCACTGCCGGCCCCCGCGGCCCCCGCGGTGAGCAAGGGCGCCGAGAGCAGCCGCAGCAGCGAGGAGAGCTCGTCGGACTCGGGCAGCTCGGACTCGGAGGAGGAGCGGGCCACCAGGCTGGCGGAGCTGCAGGAGCAGGTAGGGGCCGGTGGTGGGCTCTGGGGTGCAGGCCGGGTCAGGGCTGCGGTGGGACAGGCAGCCGCCCGGCAGCCCGAGGTCTGCCCCTTTCCTGGCCTTGCCCGCGTGCGTGGGTCACTGTGAAGGTGCCCAGAGCGCCCTGCCCAGGCCTAGGACGGCGGGAGCCTGACCCACAGGCATGCGTGGGCGGCTGCCTGGACACGTGCCTTGGGGTGGGGTGAGGGCTCAGTGGTCACTTGTGCCTTATGCTGCTCCAGAAAGGTCTGGAAGGCACTCACAGAGGCCGTGGCCCTGCCGTCTGAGCAGTTGCCTGTCGGGGGACGGGCGCAGGCGTCGCGGTGTTGTGGGGACGTGGCTGCCCACTTCTGCCTCCGCCTCTGACCAGCCCCCGTCTGCGCTTCCTCCCCTTCTCTGCCTCGCTTTCTTCGTTTGCAACTTGGGGCGTTACGACTTCCTCTTTGAGTTGTTTTGAGGATGAGTTGAGGGAAATGCAAACTGTTTCTCCCGAGCATCTGGGAGCCGGCCGGGCACAGCTTCCGGGACTGCAGGCAGGGAGCAGGTGGGGCAGAGCTGCCGGGTCAGGAAGGGGCACTCGGGGCTCTGAGCACAGGGACGGCCCTGCAGTCACCAGTGTTGGTTTGGGCTGGCCGTTGGCTGGTGAGGACACACTGCAGGGATTGTGGCCGTGAGGCCTGGCCGTGGGGCCAGTGGCTTCTCCACCCGGAGGCTGGGACGGCCTCCCGCAGCCGCATGCGGTGGCCGCTGCACGGTCCTGTAGACCTGCCGTGGTGGCAAAGGCTTCCCGAGGAAGCTGTGGGAAAGCTCCTTGTGCAGGCATTTAGCCTCCGGAGTCTTCCTCCTCTGAAAACTAATAATAACAAAAGTGTTAGCTGCCATCATCGAGTCCCTGTCACGCCACCTGCCCGTGCTGAGCTGGGCCCAGGCACCTCCTCCCTCTGGAAGGTTCTGGGCTCACCAGCAGTCACACGGGGGCAAGGGCAGAGTGGCGCTTTGGAGGGGTCCGCCCGGATCCGTCTGGCCCCCAGGGCAGAGGGGCACGGGGGCTCCGGCCCATTCCTCACCCAACCGAGGCAGCTCCTCGGGCCCCTCGGGGTGCGGCCCTGCTCAGCTGCCCGCTCTCTTACAGCTGAAGGCCGTGCACGAGCAGCTGGCCGCCCTGTCTCAGGCCCCGGTGAACAAACCAAAGAAGAAGAAGGAGAAGAAGGAGAAGGAGAAGAAGAAGAAAGACAAGGACAAAGAGAAGGAGAAGCACAAGGCCAAGTCCGAGGAGGAGAAGAAGGCCAAGGGGGCCCCGCCCGCCAAGCAGGCCCAGCAGAAGAAGGCTCCCGCCAAGAAGGCCAGCAGCACGACCGCAGCCAGCAGGTGGGCTCCAGCCCCACCCGGGCCCCCGAGAGCCCAGCACCTGGCACGGCGTGGGTTCCCGTGCAGCAGCAGTGCTGGATGGGGCTTTGTGCCTTAGCCGCGTGGAAACCGGGGTGGGGTCGTGGGGAGACGGGAGGCCCCAGCGACACCCCTGCTGGGAGAGGTAGGGCTCCGGGGTGCCGCTCAGCCGTCTGCAGGGCTGGCCTCGATTCTCGGCATCAAAGCGCTCGTGCCGCCTGGTCTGCACATCTTGAAGCTTTTGGGAGGTTTTCCTGATCTGGGCCAAGGATATTTATTGGGGGAGCGCTTCATTCCTGGTTCACCCAGGAGGCAGGGGCCTGGGTGGTGAAATCGTGCCCCAGCAGAGATTCAGCCCCTGCCGCGGCTGGGCACCGCCCCGAGGAAGGCTGCCATGGACACACGGGAACGAGAAAGCCAGATGTGGTGGTGGGGCTCTCCCTTCCCACGGAGGAGGTGACAGCTGCCCAGGTGCAGGCTTGGCAGCAGGGTCAGGGGTTCCAAGGGGTGCCAGGAACAGGAACGGCAGACATGGTGCCGCGCAGGCCAGCAGAGCATGTTGCTCCTGGAAGTTAGGCCAGGGTTGGCACCTCTGCGGAAGAACCAGGTGGGGAAAGAGGTGAGCCGCGGATGCTGAGGTTGCATTTTATTCTTGAGCCAATGGAGGGGAGTGAGAGAGGATCTAAGCTGGAAGGGGCAGATCCTGGCCGGCGTGAAGCAGAGCTCGGTGGGAACCGGGAATGGGAGAGGGGACGCCCCTCCGAGGCATTGTGGTCATGCAGGCAGAGGAAATGGGGTTGGTTTGAGAGCTGTTGTGGGGGCAGCGGGGCAGGCCTGGTGCTTGGCATGGGAGGCCAGGAGCGAGTGGAGTCCAGGTGGGCGGCAGCCGGGCAGGCTGCTGACGGAGACGGAGCAGAGCAGGTGCAGAGCTCCTTCCTTCCTCCCTTCCCTTTCCTCTCCCCCGCATGCTCTCTTCTCTTTGGAGGGGGATGCAAAAGCCAGTTTCCTTACACAGGTTGAGCACCCCTTATCCGAAATGCTGGGGACCAGAAGTGTTTCAGATTTTGGATTTTTTCAGATTTTGGAATATCCACATTATAGTATACTTACCGTTGAGCATCCCAAATTTGAAAATCTGAAATCCAAAATGCTCCAGTGGGCATTGCCTTCGAGCATCATGTCAGCACTCAGAAAGTCTTGGATTTTGGAGCATTTTGGATTTGGGATTTTTGCATTTGGCATGTTCAGCCTGTGCTCTCTTGGTTTATGGTATAACGCTGGCCTCAATAATGAATTGGGTGGGATGATACGCTAGAGTGATGAGGGCCGCTGAAAAAAATGAGTTCAGAAGCGTGCTCCCTCTTCTGTTTTCTGGGGTTGATTTGTAGAATTGGTATTAATTCTTAAATGTTTGGTACAATTCACCAGCAAAACCATTTGGGCCTGGAGTTTTGACCATGGATTTGATTATTTTAATAGATATAGGACTATTAGGTTATCAGTTTCTTTCTGAGTGAGTTTTGGTGGTTTCCGCCTTTCGAGGGACTGCCCGAGTTCAGCGAGGCTGTCGCGTGTGTGGACCCAGGTGTGCGCAGGGTGCCTTGTCACCACTTCCTGTCCACAGAGCCTGCGGTGAGGTCTTTTCTTTCATTCCCGATATCGGTAATTTGTGTCTTTTTTCCTTGGTGAATCTGGATAGAGATTTATCAATTTTATTGATCTGTTAAAGAATCGTCATTGGATTTCATTGATTTTTCTGTGTTTTCACTTTTATTCATTTCCAGTCTTCACTGGTTCCTTGTGTCTGTTTCAGACTTGGTTCTTTCTCGGTTTCTTAGGCAGAAGCTTAGGTTACCGACTTGAGACCTTTTCTACCATGAGGTTCAATGCTGTAAATTCCCACCTGAACACGGCTTTAGCTGCAACCCACAAACTTTCCTATGTTGTGACTTTATGTTCCTTTTGCTCAAAATAATTTCTGTTTTTTTCTTCAGACTTCCTCTTTGACCAGTTAGTTATTTGGAATTATGTTGTTTGACTTCCCAGTGCTTGGGGACTTTTCCAGATGTTTTGATGATTGATTTCTAGTCTCATTCCATTAAGGTCAGAGAACATACTTTGGATGACTTGAGTATTTTTAACTTTGTGAAGGGTCTTGCACGGCCTAGAACGTGGTCTGTCGCGGTGGGTGTCCGCTGTCGGTGCAGTGCCGTGTGGGTGTGGGTGAAGGAAGAGGGACCCCAGACCGACACGCTGAGAGTGTTGTCCAGGTCTCCTCTCACTTTTGCTGATTTGCTTACTTTATTAAGTACCAGGAGAGAATCGTTGGAGTCTCCAACTGTGTGGATTTTTTTGTATCCCTTTAGTTCCAGTTCTGTCCGTTTTTGCTTTATGTTTCTCAGAGCTTAGATTTCTGCTGCACGCGCTTTCAGACCGTGATGTCTGCTTGCTCAGTTGACCCCTTTATCATTACGCAGCGTCCTTCTTGCCTCCTGATCACAGTCCTTTTCTGAAGTCTGCTTTGTCTGAAATTAATGGAGACACTCTGGCTTTCTTTTCGTTAGTGTTTGCATTGGTTTTTTTTTTTTTTTTTTCATTTTTTCCCTTTTAACTTACCTATAACATGATATTTAAAGTGGGGTTTGTGTGCATCGCATGTAAGTTGGGTCTTGTTTTTCATTCAACCTGACCATCCGTTTGTTTTAGTTGGTGTGTTTAGATCATTTATATTTAATGTGATTATTGATGTCATTGGATTTTGGTGTACTGTTTCATTGTTTTCTGTTTGTCCTCTCTGATTTTTGTCCCTCTGTCGCCTCTTCCCTGCCTTCTTCGATGACCTTCACACGGGGGTGGGTGTGCGGGGCCTGTGCGTGTTGACAGGAGCGGACTCTGCGCTGTTTCCTGGCCGCCCGGCCGGCAGCAGCTGTTCTGGCCTCTGAAGCAGGGCTGTCCCGGGCTGTCGTATTTAAAACCCTCGGCTTCGGCTGCACTTTTCCGCCTCGGTACCACGTTGGGTGTGCGTCTCGGGAGGAGAGCCTGGTCCCCGAAACAGTCTGCTGCCTGGAGGAGGCAGCCAGGCCGGGCAGGTGGGGGCGCAGAGGGGGGCAGAGTGGGCTCGTGGGGTGGACAGACGGGGACCTGCCGCCACGTTGCTCTCTGTCCCCTGCCTCAGACAGCTGAAGAAAGGCGGCAGGCAGGCATCTGCCTCCTACGACTCGGAGGAGGAGGAGGAGGGCCTGCCCATGAGCTACGACGAGAAGCGCCAGCTCAGCCTGGACATCAACCGGCTGCCCGGGGAGAAGCTGGGCCGCGTGGTGCACATCATCCAGTCGCGGGAGCCCTCGCTCAGGGACTCCAATCCCGATGAGATTGAGATTGACTTTGAGACTCTGAAACCCACCACCTTGCGGGAACTGGAGAGATACGTCAAGTCTTGTTTACAGAAAAAGCAAAGGAAACCGTTCTGTAAGTTGTCCAGAGCGTGGTGCTCGAAGCCCCTCTCCCCAGCCCGTCCTCACGGCCCCCTTGGAGTGAGCGTGGGGCGCAGGTCTGCCGTGCTCCCCTGGCCCTTTCTTCCCCCCTCATGCCTTGGAGATGTCTATCTGTGCTCGGCCAGGGCCAGGGGTGTTGGGCCTGAGCCCCACTTGGCCAGAGCCCTCCCCTGCCATCGGGGCGGTGGGCAGCACGTGTGTGCCGCGGCCTGAACCTTGTCCGGGCAAGGCAGGACCCGGGGCCGGCCCCTCGCCCCCAGCCATGCAGGGTCCAGGGAGGGTCCTCGCCACACACCTTCCTGAGGCTCCGTCTGGGGCCTTGGCTACAGTGACCTCTCCAGGGGTCCCTTGCCAGAGCAGACCAGCTTCCCTTGTGACGAGGACACTCTCCCTTTGGGGTCATGCGTCCGGAGGCCTCACGTGACGGACTCCGGCACCGGCCCAGGCTTGCCCTGGAAGTCGATGCCTTCTGGACGGGAACGCGTCACCACTGGGTCTGTGGGTCCTGGAGCTTGGGTTGGGGCAGCCCCCATGGTGACCCCAACAGCCCGTGCAGACCGCGGCAAGGCTCACTTGAGCCTGTGTGTGGCCGCAGGGCGGGCTCGGTCCCCACCCAGTCTGAAAAGGGGACCCTGTTTTACCTGGATTGAGTGTCTGTGTGACCCTGTGTGGTCGTGGCACACTTGACCTGCGGTGAGTCGTCACCTTGGAGGTGGCGACTCAGGAGCGTTGGCAGTGGAGGCCGGGCTCCGGAACTGGCGGCCAAGGGAGGGAGGGCTAAGCTGGAGGCTCTGCCCCTCCCATGGGGCGTGCTGGCCAACCGGTGTCCCCTCTGTGCCCCTGTTGGTGGAGCGGGAATGGCCTCTCCCACCTATGGTGAGAGCTCAGTGGAATGGGGCTGGGAGGGTCCAGCTCAGCCCCGTCATTTCTGCCGCTCAGGGGCTCAGGCGGCCGCTCTGCAGTGGTCTGTGCACAGGCCTGGGAAGTGCGGGCAGGGGTGCGATGCCGCAGGCAGGGATGGGGCCCCCTAGGTGCAGCCCCATCTCCTGGAGTGGCCGAGGGAGTGAGGTAGTGGCCCCAAGAGACGCAGGGAGGCTGCCTGCCCACTGTCTGCCGCGTCTGCACCCTCTGTCCCCACAGCAGCGAGTGGGAAGAAGCAGGCGGCCAAGTCCAAGGAGGAACTTGCGCAGGAGAAGAAGAAGGAGCTGGAGAAGCGTCTGCAGGACGTCAGCGGGCAGCTGAGCAGCAGCAAGAAGCCTGCGCGGAAAGGTACCCTCCACGGCCACGGCCTGCCACGCGGGCGTGTGTGGGCCCACGTGTGATGGGCTCTGCATTCTCAGATGAGCCTATCGACCTCCTGAAAGCTCCCTGTCCTTACCTGTCCCCTCGGGGCCACACGCTGACCTGGCAGGGAGGTCATGCAGACGTGAGGTGTGTGAACGCACACATTCCAGACCCCGTGGACAGACGGAGCCGGCTCATGGGGGGCTGGGCCCGTGGCTGGAGGCGGCAGGGTCCCGCCCTGGCTCTGTGGCCAGCCCCAGCCCCCGGCATTGAGCTTCCTGACCACCCCCAGGGCACATGAGAGCAAGGGCGGGGGGCCCCGGGCCCTGTGCGTATGCTGCTGGGGCGTCCTTTCTCTGGAGCCCGTGGGAAGGAGCAAATACCTTTCTCCCTGGCCTCAGGAACAGGCCCCCAAGACACGCGTACGGGGACAGTAGGGTCTGGGTGGTGGTTAGAGGCTCGTGGGCTTTGTGGTCAGAGTCGGGGCCCTTCTGGACTGGGGCTGGGGCCGTGACCTTGCCGGGCCTCATCTGCCCAGGGTCGAGACAGGGCCCGCGACCCTGCCTGCTTCCTCAGAAGGCGAGAGGGGTCTCCCCCGGTCATCCCTGGGGTGGCCTGGACAGAGTAAGCGCTGCAGAAATGCCAGCTGCTGGCACCTGTGTGGTCACTGCTCGTGGCCACGTGACAGGGTGGCTAGCTCTTCACGGGGGACCTTTCCCTACGTCCTGTCACTCTCCTAGTAGACTGCATTTATCTCTTTCCATCTGGAGCATATTTAAGTAGCCTTGTTGACCTCATTACTTCATTTCAACAAACATTTATTAAACGACTGGGTGGTTTAATTAAACAAATATTTACCGAACGAAATGGGATGGTGGCGTGAGGCCCGCGCGGCTGGTGGCACTGAGCGCTGTCCCTGCGTGTCTCCCGCAGAGAAAGGCGGCTCCGCGCCCGCGGGGGGCCCGTCCAGGCTCAGCAGCAGCAGCTCCTCCGAGTCGGGCAGCAGCAGCTCCAGCGGGTCCAGTTCCGACAGCAGCGACTCGGAGTAGACGCTGGACCGGAACAGAGCAAACGCTGTCGCACACGCCGAAACTCTGCAGTGTCCCCTCCTATGGTTAATATACTACTTTTGTTCCATGGTGTGCAGGTTTTCTTTTTAACTCAGTGTTACGATATCTCCCAGTTCTGCTTTCGTAGGTCAGAGGTCTGTCCCGTGTGTGCGTTAGGCTTGATGAGGAGGTGTGAACTCTGCATAAAGTCCCTTTGTCATAACCGGATCCGAGCGCTCGGAGACAACTTCAGATGTGAGCCCGGTGGCCGTAGAAAGGCGTGAGAGAGACGATGTGAAGGGCCCTGCGAGAATCCCTGTTGTGTGCCCAGCCTGGTCAGTGGCTCCAGAAGGAATGTTGTCACGGAAGTTTCTCTGCAGTGGGTGCCGTATTGAAGGCTGTTACCTTTGCAGACAGGTGTTGTGTTTCTCATCTGGGCCTCAAGCTCTGGCCCTCGTGTCTGATGCGGCCGCCTCTTCCTGCAGGGGCTGAGGACATCGGTGCCTGCTCGTGGGAACCGGGCTGGGCCTAAGTGAAGGGTCCTCGCGGCCCAGCCCAGAGCACGGAGCTCATGGGGCGGGAATGGCGGGGGAGGGATGTTGCGTCCTCTGAGCGTGGTGACATCAGGCCCTCCCTGGAGGGGACATGGCCGCTGCGTGTGCACCGTGCAGGTTTCCATACACTGAAGCTTTTACCTCAAGTTAAAAAAAAAAAGAAGAAAAGATTTAAAAAAAAAAACAAACAAAAGAAGACTTTTTTGTAAGGTTCAGCAATTTTCTACGAGAGCCCAGCCCAGCGTGTGTCCCGGACCTGCTAGCGTGCCCCTGCTGCTGCACACTCTGGAACCGTTTCCTCCATTTTATGTATATATAAATACTTTATTTATTAACACCATTGGTCATTTTTTTTTAAAAAAAAAAAAGAAAAACAAAATCGCAGAAGAAATGCATTAAAAAAATAGCAGAGCTGCAGGCCTTTGGAACAGTGAGGAGACCCGGTTCTGCTGGACGGCGGACCTCCCCCTCCAGGTGCTAGTTTCTGTTTCCTGTGCGGCACTCACGTCTGCGTGCACGCTCTCTTCCCTGGTTGGTTGGGTTTTCTGGTTTTTTTCTTTTCGTTTTGTATGACATTTGGAGACTTACAGGTATAGACGACTTTCAGCTGCAGCATATTCTAATTTTTTATTTCGTTTCATTCTTTTGTATCCACTTCTGGTCTCTTTAGGACTGTTTTAAAAGAAATCAATTTAGGGAACCCCAGTTATATAATATAAACTTTGTAATCTGAGAGAAAAAAATGTATAGTAAATTTAAGTCTTGATTTTTAACTTTCTATTGTAAAAAATAATAATATACAGAGTTTAACAGAAGGTTATGTTTTGGTTTTGTGTTTCTGGAGGCTGCCGTGTGGCCTGTGTGCGCAGAGACGCCCCGGACTGCCCAGCCGAGCCCTGAGTGTCCCGGCTCAGCCTGGAAGGCAGGGCCAGCCCGGGCCTACGGGTGGGGGTCCTGCTCCCAGCCCCCAGGGGCCTGGCCTGGCTGCTTTGCAGGGGGAGTCGCGTCTGGCCCCGGGAAGTCCCCTCCTGGAGGTTGCACCACACTCCCTGGTCGGGCCTTGTGACAGCCCAGAGATGATGGAAGCCAGGCGTCCTCCCAGCCTCCCTTTGAGGGGACCCTGGAGGGGGTGCTGGGTGCGGAGCTGTGTGGCGGTCTGCCCTGTGGTGGCCAGCGCTTCTGGATGGATGTAGGGACTAGTCAGTAACCTGACACGTGGCAATTTTTGGAAATCATACAATCGATTCCGATCGCACCAGCCCTCATGGATGTCCCCCCCCCAGTGGATACAAAGCTCTGAGGGTGGAACGGGAGGCAGATTAGCTTTTCTAAATGCCGGTGATTCTGGCACTTGGTGAGTTTTCAGCCAGTTTGTTAAACTTTCATTAAGTTTTGTTTATAATAAAAATATGAATGGATTTTAAAGTTCCCATTTTTTAAAGTTACCCTTGTTTTTCAAAGGTATTTTCTAAATAGATCTTTAATGGAATATTTAAACTATGAATTTAAGGAACTAACACATGACAACTGATGGGTCTTCACGCAGGATCTGACTGGTCACGCGCCGCAGTGCACCGTCCGGGTGATGCACGGACCCTGAGGTGGGGGTGCCGGGGCGTGGGGTGCTCCTGCAGCACGCCCCTCCGGCTGCAGGGGAGCGAGGCCTCACCTGTGTGAGCTGCCGGGCGGGGATTTGGCTGGCCCTGGCCTGGGGGTGTTCCTGCCCGCTGGTTCTCTGCCACGGTGGAGTCCCGCCCACCTCTCCTCCTGCCACTCAAACGGCAGCTCTGACCTGGCAGCTTCCCAGGGGCGCAGAGCAGCTGTATGTAGTCCATTGGTGCTGTAACTTTTTTAAGGCTTTCTGTCCAGACTTCAAAACTGATTTCTCTGCAGAGGTGTGGAGGATCGATGACGTCCTCGCAGCCTGGATGCCGGGCTGCGGTGATTGCCATTTCCACATCTTCCGTGTTGGGAAGACGCAGCTGTTCAGTTAGGTCGTCCCGGCGCTGAGAACCGTAGGCAGCTTTCCACGTGCTTTCTTGAGGGGAAAGGAGCAGGGTGGGTCGTGTGCAGGCCGGTCGTGTGCAGGAGTGGAGCCGAGTGCTCTGAGGGGCCCCTGGAGGCCGGGGGGCAGCTTGGGCGCTGACGGAACCCCAGAGATCCCGCCCCACCCTGGGCAGGGTCACCTTGCGTACAGACTGTAGGACACGTTTTCTTTTGTGTTTGTGTTTGTTTTTGTTCTTTTGCAGCACTCACGCCTTTTACAGTCTTTTGGGGAAAAAAAACACCCACGTAAACAATGTGTCACATCCAGTTTAGCGCTGTCCCTTAATACTGGCATAACACTTCCAGGAAGTTTTTCTTTTTTATATTTAAAATGTTGCTTTTCTGTATGATGTGCATGCAAGTTTACCGTAACTTTTCTTAAACTTTTTAGTGCCGTTTCTAGTATATTCCTGTAAATGTCAGTTACTGAAAATGAGTCCAATGTAAGTAGTTTTAGCTTGTTTATTGCAATGCTGGCCTCAACACAACAGAATAAAA
>JAQIFY010004853.1:0-11464 GCA_028533085.1 Varecia variegata | reverse complement strand
CATCTTAGATGATGGCTATATAATGGTAGGCAGCTATTTGTAAAAAAGATGAATTCTGTAGTCTAGACACCACTTATTTTGTCTATGATGATACCAAGAATTCTGTTTTGTTTTATGTAGGTTTTTCCTTTTATACTAATTACCAAATTGTTTTAACATTGTACACATATAATTTTAGTCATCATAAATATATTAGGTAAAGAGTAAGTCTGTGTAATATATGGCAAATATGATTGAAAAGATAAAAAAAATGAAATGGTTAAGTTGCTCCAAAGCATGAAACAATTCTCCATAATTCACTTATCTTTTTTCCCAGAAATATATAATCGCTCATGTCTTTCAAACTGCTAACTGTAAGCTACTGTTACATTCTAGTATTGCAATAGCAATATACACAATCCAATGTTTTTAATAAGTATCATTTATCAAGAATGATCACACCTGTAATCCTAGCACTCTGGGAGGCTGAGGCAGTTGGATTGTTTGAGCTCAGGAGTTCAACACCAGCCTGAGCAAAAGCGAGACCCCGTTTCTACTAAAAAAGTAGAAAGAAATTAGCTGGACAACTCAAAATATAGATAGAAAAAATTAGCCAGGCATGGTGGTGCATGCCTGTAGTCCCAGCTACTCGGGAGGCTGAGGCAGTAGGATTGCTTGAGCCCAGGAGTTTGAGGTTGCTGTGAGCTAGGCTGATGCCACGGCACTCTACCCTGGGCAACAGAGTAAGACTTTGTCTCAAAAAATAAAATAAAATAAAATAAAATAAAATAAAATAAAATAATAAAAAAGAATGGAGGCACTACACATAAAAATAGAAAGCTAGAGGGAGAAAGTCTACAGTTGTAACATAGGTATAAAAGCTATAGAAAAAAATTTTAATTCTACTATAGGTTATCCAACTTTTTTTTAACAATTGATAAACTTTCAGAGGAATTGCTAGTGGTTAAAAATCTGAAGGTATATATTAATTAGTTGGGCTCATACCACTTACAGCTATTTAAGGTGTGCATTACCTTCCTGCTTCCTGGGGGCTATTATTGCTTTAAGGGCTAAAGCCTACACAAGGCAGTCAAGAATGTGACAGAGACAGCAGGGGCCCACTCTAAAGCTGCTGAGTCCATCTGTCATAGCAAGGATTTTAGCATTTACTTTAAAATCAAATTTCCATTCCAAAATGTAATTTCTCTAACCACTAACTCTTGCAACATTATATTAATATATTTTTACCCTGTTGCTATTTCTGGAGCTACTAGTTATGATTAAGTCTACATTAAAATTTGACTGAAGTTGCATGCATGTATTAAATCTGTGGGTACACTGAACTTTATTTTATTTAAGAAGAATGGGGAATGGGGTATTTTAGGGAATAAAATAAATATATAATTGCTATACACATTCCAAATAATATATTTTCCCAAGAATTTTATACTGGTAATGTTCAACATTCAGAGAGGATATCTATTTGGGGTTTTATAATACTTTAACATCATTATTAACAACAACAATATAGTTTATATTAAAATGACAGTTAATAACAATTTTCTGTTGATCAGAAAATAAAATCTAGCTAATACTATTCCCTAATATATGTGTTTGTATGTAATAGCATGTGTATCCTATATGTATGCATATACACACACATTAACACACACTATATATATATATATATACACACACACACACACACACAGATATATGGTATGCATATATACGTGATGCACTATCAGTTTGTGGGGGAATATGTGTACATACACATACTGATATGTGTATAGATGTGGACTATATCCTCATTGATGTATGTATAAATTCCTATATGCATAATTTTTGTGATATAATATCAAAAAATCTTTAGTGCCTACCGTGTGTCAGTCACTGTACTGTTAGCTATGCAAATTATTTCCACTAATTTTTTTCTATTCCAGATATTTATGATCCTCTAATTCATTCCAAAAATAGGATAAAGTATAAAGAATTTAAAATGCTTGTTTGAATGAAATTGTAGTTGATATATGATTGAGAGAAAAAGCAGGCAAAAGAGTTATATATTCAATACCTCTTAGTTGATGATAGTTATTTTTGTAAAAAAAAAAAAAAATTTCCCACCTTATCACTCAACAATATATTATTTCTACTAAGAATGAAATGAAAAGTGATGCAATCACTTGATGGAATATTTGTTCACTCTGACAGGTACATAGTCTAGGAAGAGAAAATTAATGTTGATTTCATCAAAGAAAAATAGTTTTTGAAAATCAATCATCTCTCATACATGGCTAAGAAAACATTCAGTGCTTTATCAAATGCTTTCAGTAAATGTCTAAAACTACAAGGTAATTAAAATGTCAACTAGCATTTTTATTAAGCATTTTTCTGGTTTTAAAAAGGAATATGTTATGGAATATTCTCTCTTCTAGATTTATGTAGTCTTGGTCAAAAGGAAGAATGAAACAAGCCTCTGAAGAGCTGCATCTCTAACTGCAAGTATCCCCACATACTTACATGTGAGCAAGCTCAGTCGGTCTGTGCTCTGACATTCCCCAGATGACTAGTCAATACTAACAGGCTGCTTTTTTGAACCAGCAACAAATTAGTCAGAATTAGAATTTGCTATATTTTATTAAAAGACAGGCAAAATTACAATTTCAAAACAAAAAAAGATCTGATTCCAAACTTTCATTTTTGTACATGTTGGACCTAAAATAAAGTGCCGAAAGGACTATATAAAGTTAGCCATCTATTCTTTGGCGTATCTTTCTTCACGAAATTCAGAGTTCCTTCCATTATGACACATGTTGCATACTGGAGCTTTAGGTGCACAAATCTGGCATAAACATGAAAATCTGTTCTTACTTATTTTTATATTGATTGCAGGATAGTTAACATAAAGTAAAATGCACCAATGTTCTATTCAATCACAATGACAATGAGGATGACAATTTACTGTTATTTCATGTACTCACCATCCTTGTGTCTGCACAAAATAAAAACAGTATTGTCAATGTGGCCTGTAGAAAAGGCTTAACTGCGCAAAATTTTTGAAAATTCTTATAAAATATGAGTTGTAAGTAATATTATTTATAATTAGGTTTTCTGATAGCAATAATTAATTCATGCTGAATGTATTTTTTGAACTCTTACTATGAGCCAGACAAACATTAGAAAAACAAACCTGAATGAGAAATGGGCTATTTTCTTGAGGATTGAAGAAGTGTCAGATATATTCACATATAAAATTACTTTTTTATTTGCTACAAAAACACTTGGAAGTCCTGAAGCATATTGGCCAACCAGAGTTGATACATCTATTCAGTATTGAAGGGTAGATCACAGTATTGTTTGATGAGGTTTCTTGAAAGTCCCATGTTTTCACAGGCTTCTATGAATTTTCTGCCTTTAATTGATTTGATACAGCCAGGATTTAGATGTGTTCAAGGAGTGATTAGTATGGAGGGTAAAAATTTTTACAAGTCCACATCATGAGGAACTTTGAAAATACCATTCTAATTTGTTTGATGTTCTATTAGCTGTGTTAGGTCACCAAAAGGTATTAGTATAAAAATAATATGATTGTTTTTATTATTTCAGAAGACCAATCTGAAAATAACAAAGAAACCACATGGACAGGAAATTAGATTGAAAGTAGGAAGGAAGATAATTGTGAAATATGTGAGAAAAAGAACTGTTGCTTAGAATGTAGTTATTAGCAACTATTTACAAACAACATTAAAATAGTTGATAATCATGAAAATAAGAAGTATAAAAGCAGAAAACATGGGATCTCAGGCAGAACAAAACAAGTAAAGTGAGAATAGGGTAATTATGCTCAAAGCAAGAGCATATTTCTTTCTTCTCATAAATGTTACTACACACTGATTCTCCTGGAAATGAAGAAGGAAAAGAAGAACGTATAAAAGAAATTGGTCTAAAGAATACTGATATCTTATGCCACATTTCATGTTTTATACATATATGCACATATTTTCTTAACCTTTCTTTGTTACTCTTATAGCTTACGTTAATTATTCATTATATGATATAATGACATGTGAGTGTCTAGGGTGCTATAGAAAGAATGTAAAAACCAAAAACCTGCATGTAAATGTTCACTAAATGGGTATAAAAGTATAAAAATAGAAGAATACAAAAGAAAAGGGAAGGAAAGAATATAAAAGTGAAGAAAAGAAAAATAACTACACATTTGGAGGATAGTTATTATCCTAACTCCACGGAAGATAATGCAGTAATTTTAACTATTAAGCCCACTTAGAAAGATAGGAAATAATTATAGACGAGAAGAGATTTGCATACTTTATAGATAACAAGTAGAAAACAGATACCATTGATTTGTAAATATTATGGGTCTATGAGTGATATTTTAACTTTTTGTTTCTGATACTATACATATATTTTTATATGTAAGTCACATGTCTTATAATTCAATCATTTGATAAATATTCACAGTGCCTATGATATGCCAACTACCTCAAACAACTATGCTAAGTGCATTGGACATGAATATGGATCAAATATTTTCCCTGCCCTCAGGGGTGTAACAGGTTAGTATGATAAGACAGATAATAAACAAATATATGAAATAAAGTGTTAAAAGTTCCACGAAAGATATATGCAAAAGAAGAATGTGGTCAAACCTTTAACTTGGGTAGAGTGTTTTATTGGCAGAGATAGTTTCAAAGAGACATATTAAAACATCAAACTCCAACTCTTTTCTAGATAAATAATGATGAGGAAGCATCTTCCAGATAGGAGGGCATTGTAAACAAAGTAATAAAGTTATGGAATAGCTCAGTTAATTTGAATAAATCTAAGAAATTCAGTTTGAACCAAATAGTGGGGAAATGAATAAAAGATGAAAAAATAGTTATGCAAGAGTCATATGAAGAAGAGTTATGACATGCTTGGTGATTGGATTTTTTTCTATAGGCAAATATAAAGTTACCTGATCAGATTTATAGTTTAGATAAAACTCTCTGGCAGCATACTGGAGGATGGAATAGAGACATCATGACAGGAGACACTATTCAGAAGAGCAGTCATCCTGGCAGAAATAGTAAACGCTTGAACTAAGGTAGCAGTTGTAAGAATGAAGAAGAGGAGATCCATACAGAAAATATGAAAAGAAGATAATACAAATTGAACACTTGTTATAATAGATATAAACGTGCAGCATATGGGAAAGGATATCCAGGAAAATTCTCATGTTGATATAGGTCATTAGGGTAGATTACAATGACACTGTCCAAAACATGAAATACAGAGGATAAAGGAATTAATTTCATTTGGCACATTTTGGGAACTAGATTTTAAGAAGAAAAAATTATAATAAACATAGAAATGTTTTGTTTTATTTTATAATATAATTAATATAGATCAGGAATGTTCTGTTGTCTAATGTTTGATAATTGATTATACCAATGTAACCACCACCAAAAGAAAATATAGGTTACTTTCATCACCTAGAAATTTTACTCATATTCATTTCTAGTCCATTCTTCCTCCCAAACCCTGGAGCAAATATTTTCTGATTTTTATTTCATATATGAGTTTTATTAGTTAATGGACTTTAAAAAAATGGAATCATATATATTGACCATTATTTTGCTTACAATAATCTTGATATTTTCCATGATTTTACAACTATCATAGTGCGTTAACTTTTTAATGAGTATTCTGTTGTATGAATGTGCCATAATTATTTTTTCATTCTATTTTTCATTCTTCTGTTGGACATTTGATTTGTTTCCCAGTTTTGGCTATTATAAATGAGGTTGTTACCAATATTCTTTTACAACTACTTTGGTGGACATATGTTTTCATTTCTTTTGTTTAAATACTAAAGGAGTAAATGAAGAATCATAGGGTAGACATACCTTTAATTTTTTTTAAGTAACAGGAAAATAGTTCTCCAAAGTGGTTGTACCATCATTGTACACTTCCCATGAAATGTGAGAGTTCCAATGCTCACCATCATTTATCATCTTTGTTATTTTCCTGCTTTTAATCCTAGAATTTTCTTTTATGCTTAGTTATTTTGGTATCCTGTTGAAGAAATTTTAGCCTTCCACATGATTATAAAAAATATTCTCCTATGCTTTCTTTTGGAAATGTTATGTCTGTGGGTTTTATGTTTAGGTCTACAATCCTTCTCAAATTAAATTTTGCATATGAAATGAGAAAGGAACCAATCTCCCTTTTTTTAATAAAGATTTAATTTTTATTCAGAAACTTTATTTAAAAAACTGTTCTTTCCCAAGTGGAATTCTTAGACATCTTGGCTAAAAATCAGTTATTTATATATGTGTGGTTCCATTTCTTGACTATTGATTTATCTTTATTGTAAAGACATAGAGATTTATGAGTTATTAACAAAGGGTGGATGAAACCATGGGCATAGAATAAATTGTTCAAGTAGACCATAAAGATAGTAAAAAAAAATGAATACAAATGGATGGAGTTAAAGCCAAGAATGTCCAGTAATTTATGTAGAAGGCATAGTGTACTATTTGTTTATTATTGCTCTGTTTGTTAAGAAAAACACGGTAATTAGAAAATTTGAACAATAGTTATTTGAGTAAACATTGACCACTTGAAAGATAAGCAATTTCTAGAGATTTTGAATCAACTACTATGCTTATAGATATTCTAAGCTTGAAGTTTGGAGAAAAATAGAGAGAGTAGACATCTGGAAGAAAGAATAGCATTTTGCCCTAGGCCTGTGTTAACTCTTCCACTCTCTATCATGATGTAGTCTGCAGAGAATATATCTGGATATTTTACAGAACAATGTATTTGTTCAATTGTATTGATGATAGCATGTTGTTTGTGCAGGACAGAAAAAAAAAAAAAAAGAAGCTAGCATGCTAGTCATGGTAAAATATATCTGCTCCAGAGGGTGAAAGATAAACCTCATGGAAGTCAAGGAATGTGCCTTGTGTTTATATAACAGAATACCACAGACTGGATAATTTATAAAGAAAAGAAATCTATTTTCTTACAGTTTTTGATGCTAGGATGTCTGAGATTAAAAGGCCAGCAAGTTCAGTCTCTGGTGCCAAGATGGTGCCTTGTTGCTGTGTCCCCTGGAGAGGAGGAACATTATGTCTTCACATGCAGAAGAGTGGAAGAGAGAGCAAAGACACTCCTGCAAGTCCTTGTACAGCAGTATTAATCCATTTATCGGGGCGGAGCCTTCATGATCTAAACACCTCTCATTAGGCCCTATCTCCCAATACTGTTGCATTAGGGACTAAGTTTCAACATGAGTTTTGGAAGGGACAAAAACATTCAAATCATAGTACTGCCACTTCTGTAAATTTGGGATGTTTCAGGAAATACCATCCAAGTAAAAAGACAACTTGCATCTCCTACTATAATGAATGAAGTACATATCCTAATTGGTATCTTCAGATTCTGCAGGTAACACACTCAACAGAAAGAATACTCTACCCCATACATCAGCAGTCACAGAAGGCTGACAGCTTTGAATAAAACTCAAAGGAGGAAAGGGCTCTATAGTAGGTAAAATCAGACTTGCCACTTGAGTCATCTACACTGGCAGGCTGTAAGATTTTTGGAGATATCTGTGGTAGAAAGAGATACAGTAGGAGTTTATGCCAAATTTCACTGGGAAAATCACAATATAGTCCCTTGAGATTCTGGGCAAGACCATGCTATCTACAGCAGAGAATTAGATGCCTTTTAACAAGCATCTTTAGCTGTGCTACAGAGCACTGGTAGAAATAAAACACTTAACCATGGTTTATTGATCTTGATCCATAGGAAGAGAGGCTGCAAGTTGAATGATCCACATGGGAAGTGTTGAAGATATTTTCCAAGTAATAGGCAAGGGCAATGAGTAACTCAGTCCCCAAACCCTATTTTACTTTCAGAAAGAAAACACTGAGATGAATGTATGCTAAAGCCCAGGAAAAAGGTTAAGGCTGCATACAGTAGTAAAAATCGTTGAAATCTCTGAAAGATTTTTCAGCAAGAAGAATAGAGAATTAATATTATCTCAAAATTATATATTTAACCACATATTAAATAAGTATGTTACCAAAATAAAATAAAATGCATAAAGGAATAAAATATATGTAATTTCAGGAACTTAGTACTTTCTAATTTCCACATCTAATATGATTATTAATGCTTTGGAAAATTTTAGTATATCACAAGGAATGGCAAAGAGATCCTTCTGATTGTTTTATTTATTACTCTGTAGAAATTCAATCATCTATAGCAAATAAATTACCCATTATTATTTATTGAGAGGATTCTTGGCCTTTAATATTAATAATGCATTCGTTATTCACCTAGCAACTCTTTTCTGTAGCAGTGCAATGGCCTGAAATTGAATAGTTCTAACAAACTTTGAGTTATACAGCAACAATCCTAGAACCCTATTAACTCCAATTCATGGATAGGTAGTATATTTTATCAAATTTCTTCTTAAAATATTAGATGGTAATGTGGTTTATTACACCAATTTATTGGGGAATGTGAAAGATACAGTTATTTAATTTTTATTTTTATAATTTTTTTGTAATGTCTAGGTAAAGTTTATACTGGTTTCATAAAAGATTTGTGTGTTACCCTCTTTTTCATTTCTCTTGAAATGTTTGCTTAAAATAGGTGTTACTTTCTCATTATATTGGAAATAATACACTAGTGAAGCCAAATGCACCCAGAGGTTTTTGTGAGACAGTTTTAAAACATACTCAATGTCTTTAGTAGATAATGAAATATTTATAGTTTTAAATTTTAATATTCTGCATTTATTTTATGTTTCTAATCCACACATACTACATTATAATTTTCAAGCCCAGCAATGTCTATTTAGTTACCACTTTTTATATTTCATACATCATTGCAACATGTAGGTAATGGAGGGTTTTTTCAAAAACTAATCCCCTTAAGCTATATAAATCCATGTTTATTTTTTATACTTAAAGCTTTCCCTGTACCACTAAAATAATACTTAGAAATATTAAAAATTGAAAAAGTAAATTCAAATAAAATTATGAAGAAAAATGTCAATGATTATTTGGAATTCATTCCTTCATCAAATAGCCAAATATATGTTTTGTGTAATTGTCACATTTTTTCCCTTCTCTTCAGTATTTGTAGACTTAATGAAGTTAATATAGAATGAGATATATCTATTCACTCTGACCAAAAGGTACTTCAATTTTCTTAGAAACATATACCTATTAAACTTATTTCTATTTCTTCAAGTACATAAATTTATTTTATTTTTATATATACATGTTTTTAGGCATTTTAGTGTTGACCTGTAAAAGGTAGAGAGAGTTTATTTTGAGATACTAATGTGATTTATTATTATTTTGTATGTAAAATTATTTTAAATCACATACTATTGATTAAAGAGATTTAGGCAGACACTATCTGTCCACCAAACTCATTATTTCTTCATCCTGTATTTACTGCAAGGCTATGTTTTTCAACTTCCTTTGGAGTTCAGTGTAGCATTTGAGCAAACAAAACCTGATTAAATGTGAGTGGAAAGTGTCATGTACTACTTCTGGTTGATTCTGCTAAAGCTTTTCCATGAATGATTGAGTCTCCATTCTCTTTCCCTCTGCATAAGTGTAATGTACATGAAAACACTAACCTTGAAAGTCATTTGTAATCGGTGTGGAGGAAAAATGTAAGGCGCTTGGAAACTCAATGTAGAGCTTAGAGGAAAAATATGTGTTAATCCAGAACAACTATTTTGATCTTTTACATAGGAAAGAATTTCTATTATATTTGAGCCATTATATATTTTGGAGGGTGATTTTACCATCAATTAAAATACCTAGTGAAATGATAAGTAACAAATGAGTAGTTACTATAGAAAAAGAGATGAAATTGGGAATAAGAGCTACAATCAGAAAATTTTAATTAAAGAAAGTGATATGTGCCAGCAAAGTCTAGGACTTTCTTAAAGAATAGCTAGGACTACTCTAAAAGGTATTTGAGTAAAGGTATACTATTAAGAGACAAAAGAATATATGACCATAAGAATGTATTTAGGATTGAATGGTGAGTTAATTTTTTAACAAATAAATTTAGAATACCCAGGTATGTCATAAGATAAATTAAAATGAAAGGGATGGAGAAAGCAATTTTGGATCTATCAGTACCATATAGGTGTTTTTTATAGTCATAAGTCTGTGGTGACCAAAGAGTCTGTTGCAAGAATTCTTGAAAACTAAAAATTAGAAAAATTAAAAGTATAATAACAAAAGCAAAATAAGAGAATTAGAATGGATAAATACCAAATTAAAATCAAATAAAGTAGTAGTCTCAACTAATGGTAACTACAGTGAGTAAAAAGAGAATGGGACACAAATATATACAAGAGCCCAGTACTCTAAACACAGATCTATGATGAAAATTATATAGCTTAGATATATCCAAGTAAGAATTTTGGCTTTATCCCTATTGGGGGTTCGCGACATCCCTGATAAAGATAGGGTCCCCTGGCAGAATGTGTTGCAAGAGATGAAATAATCAGAAACACAGACACAGAAATAGTATTTAAAAGAGTGGGGAAATCAGGGGACCACCAGCACTCTGGTGCCAATGTGGCAATGACTGAAACCCAGCACTTGCTTTTTATTCTCTTTGCCATGCTGCAAAATACAATGATGTCATGTGAAAAAATTATGGGATACAAATGATCAGAGGTCTCAGGGATCCCCCCAAAATCACAAGGTGTCCTAGCTAATTTCCTTCTCCTTTCTAGAAGGCAAAACCACATAATTCTTCAGTAGGTACAACACTTTTGATCAAGGTAAAATAAACTAACTAATTTTATCCCAAGCTCAAGCTATGTACATGGATATCAATCTTCTAACTACAGTAGCTGTGACCCCTTTGATCAAGGAACAAAGAAATTACAGGCTTTCCACTGGGAGACTGGTTTTACATTAACTGAGGCATTGTGGAGAGAAAGGGAGAGAAGGAACTTGACCCAGTGTTCTAAAAATGGAAGCCTTAAGACCCTTCTCCTGGGCTGAAATATTGCAATCTACCTCTACAGCGATGAGAAGTTTTCATGTCAGGCCGCTCAGTGGCTTTTCATGCATGAGACCCCTTAAGCTCTGAGGTTGGAGTATGCTTTGCTGTACTCCCAGATCGCTGATATACATCCCCCAACTAGGCAGTTAACATCTGCCCTTATTTGAGGCTTCTGCTCAGGCAATTCCTTCACCTCCTTTCCTCTCACAGCCTCAGATATAGCATCCCTAAGTCCCAGTGGTCTTAATCTCATCATATCCCTAATTTCAATTTCAGGATTTTTTATAGTTCTAGTATTCTAAGTGAAGAAACAAACTTTAAATACATAGGGAGATACAATATGAAGAGGATGGCCAGGATTAATTTATCACACATAAAGGAGGTGCAAAAGGGACTATAATCTTAGTTATACTTGAGTTAC
>JAQIFY010004852.1:0-11465 GCA_028533085.1 Varecia variegata | reverse complement strand
GAAAGTGTGAACTCTCTAAGAAGGCAGCCTGGAGATCCTTCTAAGTGATGTGAGCAGCAAAGCTCTTAAAATGAGGCTAATTAGCTGTTTGATGTACTTGACAGAGAAAGATGTATGCAAGCAGAGAGAAAAGACTGCAAACACAGATATCCCTGATTGCATTATTTTCCAAAACTTTAATTAATTTCTTAAGGACTATCTTTTCCATAATTTAAAATGGTTTAAAAGATGTACAACTAACAGGTTCAAAGTGTTTCTTTAGCTAATCACTTGCACTGCAGGAGGCTGAAAATTGCAGAGCACATTTTACACACTCCTCAAGCCGTCCAAGAATGACTTTTACAGGCTCCTGCTTTCCTTCTTCCTCTGTTTGCACAACGGTGTTGAGAAATGTGTGACTTGACTTCACTAATATGTCATTCAAAGCCCAAACAGCCACTGCTGTGTTCTTCAGGGCACACAAGGTCTAACTGTCTTTGGCACGAAAATATTCTCTTGGTTCACACGCACTAACAGATAAAAATCTAACCTTGGTTATGAGCTTGGTTTAGAAATAAACCTTTCCTATAGTTTAAAATGAGCACTTCAGCTAGGATGACATGTTTCTGCAAAATACAGTCCATAAAGAAAAAATCTGGACACCAACAGGGGACAACTTTCTAAATAAAAATGATAATGGCAGTTTGTACACACAGCAGCCACCAAAGCATAAATATGCAAATAGATAGGGAGTTGCTTTCATTTATTCTAGTTATCCAAATAGAAATTAAAAGTTTGTTAACTTTGCTTATTTTCTCCTAGTGAGTAATTATTTTCAAATTTTTGTGAAGTTTTATAAGAAAGTCATTACCTTAAAATTATTCTGTTATATTTAGGATAACAGCAAACTTAAGGGTCATTAGTAAAAACAAAAACAAAAGCAAAAAAAAAAAAAACCTAAGAAACAATCAACGGAGGTCTATAAGAATAATCACCTGAACATCTTGTTCTCATAGAAGTTAAAGTTCCATCCTAATGAATTATGCAAACTTACTAAATTAAGTAGTCAAGAAATCTTATTTAAAGGGACTCTTATCCAGGATTTTTGCCAAAATCAGGGATGGCATAAGTTTTATGGGTTTATCAATCCTTGCACTGTTTTTATGAATGAGCATCCATGGGAAAATTCACTCATTCATTCCAAAAATATTTACTGGGGACTTACTAGGTGCCCTAGTTATTGGGGATACAGACAAAACTTCCTTCCTTCATGGAGCGCCATGCTAGTTAGAGTGGGGAGATTAAATAAACAATATATATAAGTAACTTAAACATTGTAGTAGAAGGTGATGTGTTCAGTGGAGAAAGTAGAGCAGGGTGGCTCACGTGGGGACCTGTGGCCCGTTGGTGTCTACCTAAAGGAGAAGGGGAGATTTGGAGCACAGAAGTAGTAGGATCTGACCCGCATTTTAAGACTCCCTCCACCTGCCGTGTTGAGGTGATCCTAAAGCGGAGTGGAAAAGTGGAAATAAGGATGTCACTTGGGAGGTTATTAAGGTGATACCAGCAAGAGGCAATGGTGGCTCGGGCCACCACTCCACTGGTGTGGGGAGAGCTGCAAGCAAACCAATGGTGACAGTCCGCAGGGGCCATGCAGGGGCAAACATACCCTTGCTTCCCTTCTATGCTTTTCAGCTCACCCCTCATCATCTCCTTCTGCACTGGGCTCCGCCAGTTCCCCCAGCCCATCAGTCTCCCCCACTCCACTCCCTTCTTTCCCAAACAGGCTCAGGCCTCTCTTATTAAAAAAATAGTTTTTTCTTTAGCCTTTGTAAATGTCAGGGAAGAGGTGATGTTTGAGTTGAGACTTAGAAAATGAGCATGAGTTTAGCAGGCAGGAAGAGGAGGAGAAGAACCCACGCAAAGGCAAGCACAGGTGCTGTACACAATGTCACCAAGACTTAGTGAGGCAGACATTCCGAGAACCGTGAGTGGTTTGGGTTTGGCATTGCTGGGGTGTCCTGGGGAAAGGGAGAGGTGGGCAGTTTGAGCTCAGGTCACCATCTACCATGAATAAATACTGTTTTCGAGAGTCTGCCAAACACCAGCATGTTGCATGATCGTCTAGGGTGCCGGGGACCAGCTCACACCAGCACAGAAGGAAGAAGACGTTGCCCCGGGAAGCTCACTCCTCATCAGAGCAGAGGAGCGTGAAAACTGAACCCACTAGGGCCCAGGATGTGCACCAACAGCAGCCTCTTCTTAGAGGGCATCGTGTATAATCCAAATCTTATGAGCAGAAGAGCCCCAGGCAGCAGGGTCTGTCACTGAGAAGGAGAACTTGTGTTTCAGGGTTGGTATGCCCAGAGCACACAACGGGTGGCCCCTGGCCAGGGACGGGACTCCCCTCACAGAAATAGCCCACTAATCCTTTTTTTTTATTTCAGCATATTATGGGGGTACAAAAGTTTAGGTTACGTATGTTGTCCTCACCCCCTGTCTCCCCCCCAATCAGAGCTTCAAGCGTGTCCATCCCCCAGACAGTGCACATCACACTCATTATGTAGGTATACACCCATCCCCTCCCCTACCCCACATCTGCCCAACACCCGATTAATGTTATTCCTAAATGTGCTCTTAGGTGATGATCAGTGAAACCAATCTGATGGTGAGTACATGTGGTGCTTATTTTTCCATTCTTGGGATACTTCGCTTAGTAGAATGGGTTCCAGCTCTACCCAGAAAAATACAAGAGGTGCTAGATCACCATTGTATCTTCTAGCTGAGTAGTACTCCATGGTATAGTGGTTAGCATAGCTGCCCTCCACTAATCCTTTTTCAACACAGCACCACAAGCTAGTAACACAGGTATTGCAAACATAGCCTTGGTGCCTAAATTCAAACTACAATTTTACAACGAAGAGGTACCTGACGACTTTGAGTTACCTGACTACCACCTGACAATCTAGAACCACAGAAAGCAACTCTCCCTAATAAAGTGCTGTTAGGATATCTTAGGATATCTTAGGCCTTAGCACAAGACGATGTTCAAGAAGCCCTACTGAGATATGCAGGGAGACATCAGGAAATTCTAAAAAGAGGAGTAATGCGACTAGATTTGTAATTTTAGAAAGATGCTCCCGGACAGCAAGGTGTAGGGTGGATTACATAGTTAGAAATCAGTTACATTAAGATAAGGGGGCTATTGCCATACTTCAGACAAAAGTCATAGAGACTTAAAAATGCGGCCAACCCATGCACATGCCTCAGTTTAATATAAACGTCTTGGCCATAAGGCAGGAGACATTTGGAAATAAATTTTGGAGAGCAAAACATAACAATGGGAAATCCTGCTAGCATCGAACCTCTCTCGTAGTGAGAGGCTGAGTACATTAAGGCGGCAATTTATTTGATGGGCAATTGATATCTGGCAGGCTAGCGACAGCCCGGTTGCCAAGAGAGCTCGGTTACAGTCTCAGCCTGCGACTTTAAAAACTTCACTGGGGGAAAAATTACAGTCGGGCGAGCAGCAGCGAGGCATGGCCTACGGCACAATCTGCCGATAACTAAGGCCCAAGGAGCACTGATTTGTGGCTTCTGATCACATGCACTGAGAGTCTCCACTATTGACTGGTTGCAACTCATTGGGATGTACATCTATCTTGGCTAACAAGAAAGCACTAGAGGTCTTCATTTAGCCACCGAGCCCCGTCTCCGGGGACGGTGTGCAGCTGTGTCTACCTCCCTCCCAATCAACACATCAAAAGCCGCAGAATATATTTTCACTTTCAAAAAAATGCAAACTGCAAGCGAGATAAAGTTGCCAAACTCGACTTGAAAAGGGGTGAATGATGACAGCGCGGCTCCAGATATAAAGCATAAATCACGTGCGCCCAGCCAGAATTTTCTTATAGGCGTCAACAAGAAAGATAACAGGAGCCTGAATCCCGAAGACCTCCACGCCCTATTAATTTGGCCAGAAAGCATTAAAACCATTTACACTGGATTTCTGACTTGAATAATTCCAAGCAGTACACTTGCTCAGGATTTCTCACCGAAGATAACTGCTTATAATGAAATTATTAAAATATTCCTCCTAGTAACCCTCAAATAATTACCTCGCATGGGTTTTTCACTCAATGCATATAGATCAAGGCAAGAATCCATTTCGTTTTCCATTTAATTTCAACAAGTTCTTCCTTCCCTGGGAGTTTGGGACTCCATTTGAAATAAACTTTGAATCTTTAAATGTTTTCTCAAATTATCAGGTTTTTTTTTTTTTTTTTTGCATTGATTCTAACATCATCAAGACCTTTCCTCACAGATGTTTTCCAGGAAGACTTACTTGCAAAAGGTCATCGCTGTTTCCCCAGCTGCGAGAATCGTTTAGTTTCGGCACTCTTGATTTGGGGTGTGTGCAGATGCATGAGAAAGAGAAGGTTACCCTTTGGTAAGCTCTATTTAATTCTCTAAAATGAGTGAAAGGTCACACGGAGGAGGTAGCCTCCTTGTGCATTTTAAGTAAAAGCCAGAACTTTTGCTCTAAATTCCAGGTGACCCAGGAAGGATTGGAATGCATAGTTTGGACGGTTTTCCTCTTAAGGGAGATGCCACTTTGATTTACTGACTAACTGAGACAGTCCCCTTCTGGGCTCTTAGCAGGACAGGCTGCTGGATTGTCACATTCCTGTATCCATTGCTAGGTGCTGTCAGTTCCTTTCCTGGGAGTTCCACCTGGAAGGGGTTCTACTTTGGCTCCAAAACTCCTGGTCTTAGAGACACCTCCTCATAGCATTTCTTCCCAGCTCCGTGGAAAGATTAATATCGTCTCACTATTTCCTATATCTCTGAACCGACGGTACAAGAGCATTGGTAATACCATGGTGTGCGCCAAACACTCTTTTGCTGTCCCCTACATTTTTAAACATAAACATTAAAATCCATTTTATTAAACATTGGTGTGTGATGCAGAAGCAATAAAAAAAAAAAAAATCTTACCACGGAATAAAAGTCACCTAAAGAAACAACACACAAATTCCAAACCCGAACTTTCATTTCCTCGTACATATTTTCAGATTTCAACATTCGCGCCAGGCCTCATTTCAACACTCTTATTAAGAAAATCAACCTTAATGGCTTCTCAATCCCACTCATTCCACAAGATTTCCAAAAAAGCTTAAAAGAATGCCGATTTCCACATGAAGGACCAGACAACACATGAACTAAACTTGCAAGACATGCCCTTTTACATACCTTTGTAACATCCGGATGACACTGTGACAGCCTCTACCTCCCCAGGCAATTCTCAGAGACCACCCGGGAAACTCCACCTCTGCAGAAGGCAGCTGCAGTCTGTTGATTTAAGAACAGAGAACATTGCAACTGTGTCTACATGTAACAGGAGCGCATTTATTTAGAGCACAGTGAAAAATCCGGACGATGAAATTTAAATATTTGGCTTCTCTAGAATTGGAGGAATTCTTTCACTTTACACCGATGTGTTTCTTGTAAAGCAGCACTTGGTCCAGTTTTGTGTACGTCTACACAACCAGCCCAAGAGCTTCAGTAGGGTCTTATTTAATTTAATGCAATATGTAATAAAAATAAAATCCTCAGAGTTCAACATCACCATAATCACCTAAATAAGTACATTTAATTGATCTATAAATTTAAGTAAATAAATAAAACATTTAACACTTACTAAGCTGCATGATAGAAGTTTCTAACACCCACCTAGATGTTTTAGGGGTAGTTTAGCTAAGGTCAAAGGTTACAGGGTTTCAATAGAAAATAAACTCTTATTTACATTTCTCTAATAAACAGATTGTCTGTAAATTTTCAGTGCGCCCATCTTTGTTCTCCTGTCTAATATGTTACTTCCTCTGCCCAGTAATATTTAGGGATCAGACTCTGGACTGGAAAATAGAGATCCGGTCTCTTTTAATTTGTCATTATACCAATCCCAGTGCTGCGTCTACAAGGAATGGATCCTTGGAATCCGTCCTTAGATGCCAGATATCAATATGCACGTGAAATTATAGTGCCAGCCCCCAAAAACAAAGACTCCCAAGGTCAACATTTCTCATGCGTACGGGACAGGTGTAGATGACAATTCGCTTCATCTTCGTCATGGGGTAGAAAAATAACACATTTCATTTTTTTCTAAAGTGAATCGACTTAATTTTAAAAGTGCATCCTCAGCCTCTGAGATATTTTTAATGTAAAATGTGTCTAAAGATGGTAGTTTTGCTGTGGAAGGGTTTGAGTTCGCTGAGAAGTGTCAAGAGACGGATTTGTCTTGTGTTCGTAAGAGGCTGGTGAGAAAATAAGTCTCTTTGACACACGGGCCAAGGAGTTGGAGCCCTTCTCTTTGTTCTCTTAGAGGAGTTGAAAACAAGACTAGATAAAGTTCGTTTCATCGACGGCAACGTCCCAGTTACCACCGCTCTGTTTTCACTAGGCAACTTATACACAATTAGAGTGCAATTGTTTGAATAAACAGTCAATTGGTAATATTCTTTGGAATTTAAGGAACTAATTGTATATGGAATTTCAAGATTATTACTATACAGAAAACAAAGTATACCTTTTTCTCCACTTGGAGATTTGAAAACATCCTATAACATGATCAGTTGCTCTTTCTTTAAGTCATGCGGTGCTCTAGTGCTCTGCTGACTGGGTGACAACATAATGTCACCCAAAGCAGAACTGCTTGAGAGGAAGAGGAGGAACTGAACAAGCTAAGCCAGTCCTGCCCCAAGCAAACAAATAATCAGTCTATCTACAAATAACTAGACTCTTCCAAATATAGCACTTTCCCATAGTAAATAATTTATTTCATTTTCACATGAAACTGAGAAAAAAATGATTTGGTATGCCACTCTAATCCAACTAACAATCTTCATAGCAACAAAAAAAAAAATTCCCACGTCTATGTTTGAAAATATTTTTTGCATATCATCACCAATAAATATTTTGACTCTGGGAGGCAGTAAAGATTTGTTAAATCTAATTTAACGTAATACATATCTAATTTAAATTTAACTTAATACATATCTAATTTAACTTTACCTTAATGTATAATTTAGACTTATAGTTAGAAACATTTTCTTGGTTTAAATTGTTGCAGAAATTACAAAAAAAATTATGAGATAAAAGCAATACCCATTTCCTGAATTTTAACCAGTAACAAAGGCCATTTTCAAGTCACTTAAGATTGTGCTGCACGTAATAACTTGAGTGACGGTGTGTATATGTGTGCCTGTCTGTGTTTGTTGAGGGACATGTGAAAGGGACTATTTGCTCAGGTTTTCTTTGAGCTTATGTCAAAGGCAACTCTTATATCTGGAGTTCTCTGCTTTATTGTTTATTTGGGGGATGGGTACTAATTTATTTAATAAACTTTTTGCATCTATGTAAATAACCTGATGTAATAGAAGGAGGCTGAGCTTTGAATTAAAATAGAACTGAATTTGAATCCCACATAATCACTTATTTTTATGACTTAAAGCAAATTGCTAAAACTTTCATCCTCCTCTCTCTAGCTTGTTAAGTGGGGACTGTAATACCTGTTAGAGAGGGTTGTTTTTGAAGATCAGTGACATTTAGTACAGTACCTGCCTGACAGTGGGCACTTATTAAATAATTATGCTGTTTGACCCAATTTTAGAATGATCATAAAATGAAATATACTACACTACACAAAGATTGACTTTACTCAAGTGATTCAAAAGGCATTTCAGGGTCTTACAGTATTTTGAAATGTGTTGTTATAATCATTCACTTTTAATACACTATAGTTTTAAGTTCAAGATTAAAAATATGGCTTGAAAAGAGAATGCTCGAAAGGTGTTATTTCACTGTTTAATAGTCTGGGATAATTCTGTGCTGTGAATAAAAGAGAATACTGGTTTTCTTTAAAACTATAGGTTTTTCTCTTTCGTTGGATGGCAGATGAAACTTTAAATTGGGAATTTGTTACCATCATTTGTATCTTGTTAAGTAAATTAAACATCTTTTTGGAGCCTTAGTTTCCCCATATGCAAGATGAAGGCTTGAAACAGGTCATCTTTTAGACTCTTCGTATCAATAAACTTGATTATCTTAATTACTTTTATTTTCAAGAAACAAACAGATCAGAATGAAATTGCAAACCGATTATTTTATGAGTTTTCAAAAGACAGCTATTTTTGCCACTTGCTAGTAGCAAAAAGGAAATACCTGGCAGCTGAAATACAGCCGATAAGAGAGTATTAATTTACCTCCTGTATTTTTTTCTATGAAATCACGGTGGGAGGGATACAAGTTCAGGGGAGGAACATTAACAATAGTGGGTTGGCCTGATAAAGAAAAGGAGAAAGAAAGAAAAGAAAAGACAGAAAACCACCATTAATCAAAATGACCCTGCCTGAAACTTCTTGATAGAAGACTTATCTCGCACCTTCTTGGCCAAAAGAATTAAAGGTCGTTGGAACAACCTTTTCCACATGTGCTACATTCCGTTCCTGCTCAAACCCTGCCTTTCGTGTCGAATTCAAACTGTTCAGAAATTGACCCAGGGTGTAAAAGGAAGATAGTCTTCTATTTTGCCTTCATTTCCCGCAGAAAGTATTTAGATGTTTGCCTCAGGGGGAAAAAATATATATATGTATACATATATATAAAACATTCTGCTTTTAAAAAGAAAATACAGGTAAAAAAAAACGCTATTCAACCACAAACACACTGCAGTCAGTAGCTACGCTTCAGACTACAAATCACAGTGAAAGCCAGCTTCTATCTATCTATGTAACCCATAAAATGCCTTTTTAACTCAATATTGTTAGAAGCGTTCTAGTCCAGATTTGAAAGGATTTCCCTATTATTTTCCACCCCAAAAGATTAAGTATTAAATAATGACCCCCAAAATAGATACCGCCTTGTTTGTTAAGGAGACCTGTCTTACACTCTGCTAACATTCGAGCCAGATTTCACAGTCACGGGAAAACAACACACACATAATGGAGTGGTTATTAATTCAATAAATCCAGCAGCCCTCGTGCTCTGGGCAAAAGGCAAAGTTAAAAGCAGCTGTTCATTGACGACATATGGGACATGGCCAGGGTGAGGTAGCTGCCTTAGCACATCATCCAGCACTTTTAAGGCTGACTGCACTCAATTTCGTAGACAATCTCCACACCATTTTCAGTTCTGTACCTCCATAATTTATCACAACAATACCTCAAGCACACAGATTGGAGGGGAAAAATGAAAGCAATTTACAGTACGGAGATGAAAGGAGCTGGGTGGACGGAGAAGACCTACTATGTAAATCATATCCACAACTTCAAGGAATGTTGACAGAATATTCTGGAATTAATTTTTTCCGGGCATTCCTACGTAGGTCACACAAAGGTAAATCTAGTTTCTCCTCCCTACCTCTTATATCTGGAGTTGTTTATCAATATGTTAAAGAGGAAATTGATTTTACCTCTGCCTTCTACGGGGACAATAAGAACCTTATGTATAAAACTTAACCAATAACAATGAAAGGAATCAGTGGAAACATTAGCGTGCGATCTTTATATATGTCTCCCAGTTACAGGTCATAGGAAGACAGCAATAAAAACAAGGCTGAAGCACAGACAAATAAGGGATAGCAATCTATGTGAAATAGTAGTCTCAATTATTATAGCCTAATCTCATTATGTCTTCCTTCAAAATATGTCCATAAAATCTTTCTCAGACTCATATCGTTAAACTCCATTGGCCACCAACACCTTACTATAGAACACTTCAAGACATAAATTTTGTATGTTGTTACATAATATGTATTTCATGGAGGAGTTTGTCTTTTTACTCTAATGAGAATAGGATGCCAATATCTTCGTCAAAATCAAGGCAACTAATGGTTTCAATCCACCTCACCCCCATTCTATTTCTTTCTCTCTTAATCTTCTCCGGGTTGATCAAAGCAAGACCAGGGTGAACAGTTACAAGGTTGTCAGAGATAATGCAAGACAGCCAGTGTCTCAGGACAAAAGGTAACAGGCAGAAACCACAACCTGTAAGAACATTCTAGGAATCTTTAGCAAGACTCTGAAGAAACCTTAATCACCCGAAGACATGCAAGGCAAGGGATCAAGGCCTTGAATAGAGCAAAGGAAAAATAGACCTTCAAAACAGAAAAACTTGTCCACATTCGTTTCAGACACTTCTTGTTCTGTAAATTAAATGAATAAAATAAATAATTCCCTAGTTCTTTTTTTTTGTCTGAGTATAAAAGTAAGCTGTTTATGGCAGGCAACTTGAAACATATAAAAACCAAGAATGACGCTTAATCCTAAGAGCTGGAGATAACCTTGATCTCTACTCTAGTCCTGTCATCTGTTGTTTGTTGTGTGAATTACATGTGCGTGTCTTTCATCTCTTAATTCATCTCTTCAATGTAAATGTGTAAGAAATCTTTTCATATTCATGATATTAACTCTTGGCATATTATATATATTCTAAATATTTCCCCTTTTCCATTTGCTTTTGCACCGTTTATACTAAGTGCTTCATGCACATTGTTTTGTTTATTCCTCACTAAAGTCCTTCTGTGGCAGTTACTGTATGATTATAATAACAATTATTATTACTGTTGTTGTTATGACTATTTTACAGATCAGAAAATTGAGGTATTTGGGGTTAAGTACCTTGCCCAAGGTCATACCTAATAAATGGCAGAGTGGTTTTTTGAACCTGAGTGTGCCTATCTCTAAATCAGTGCTCTTGGCCACTGGGTGTATTATCATTACAGGTGTTTTTAATTTTCATGTATTTAATCTATCAATCTTATGAATTGTTTTTTCCCTTTCACTATTATGCCTAGAAAGACATTCCTCACCCTGTGATCAGATACAAAGTCATCTCTATTTTTCTGCTAGTTTTTATTTCCTTTTTTTTTAAAACCAGTTAAATTTAGCATTTTTTTTATTTCTTCCTTTACATTTTACTCTTTCATTCACTTGCAATTTATTTTAGGGTATAGTATAAGACATTTTATTTTCCTAACTACATAGTTAACCAATTAATCTAGGATATGTATCTAATAATCCATCTTTTCCTTGGTGCTCAGAAATGGTGATTTATCAATATTAATAAGGGACTTCCAATATTTTGACTTTCTTATTTTAAATATGTGATAAGATATAAGGGAGCAAGTTATGTATTCATCTGTTTTCAAAATGCTTCTGCCTATAATTCACCTGTTTATTTTTCCACATAAACTTTGTAAATGTTTCAAAAATGTTAGAAAAACACTGGAGACTTGGAATGAAACTGCTTTAGGTTTATAAATTAATTCAAAGGAAAATATGTATTCCCATGACCAAATGTTGACCTTAATGACATGGCAACTCATAACTCAGTTATTCTTCTTCTTTGTTTGTTTTTTATGGTTTTGGTGTGAATCTTTAAATCTTTTGAAATGCTAAATAAATTCTATTTTCTATTTCACTTTGTTT
>JAQIFY010004851.1:0-11466 GCA_028533085.1 Varecia variegata | reverse complement strand
ATTCAAGTAGACCTTCCATACGATCCAGCAATCCCATTATTGGGCATCTACCCAGAAGAACTAAAGTCATTCTATAATAAAGATACTTGCACCCGAATGTTTATAGCAGCACAATTCTCAATTGCTAAGATGTGGAAACAACCCAAATGTCCATCAATTCATGAATGCATTAGTAAAATGTGGTATCTTTATACCATGGAGTATTACTCAGCTATAAGAAATAACACTGATACGACATCTCTTTGGTTCTCCTGGGGAGAGTTGGAACCCATTCTATTAAGTGAAGTATCCAAAAAATGGAAAAATAAGCATCACATGTACTCACTAGAAAATTGGTTTCCCTGATCAACACCTGGGTGCACATTTGGGAATGATATCAATTGGGTATCGGACAGAGGTGGGGGGAGTGGATGGGTGTATATCCACATGATGAGTGCGATGCGCACTGTCAGGGGAATGGACATGCTTGAAGATCTGACTCGGGGTGTTGGGAATGGGGGAGGGGATAGGTGTATACCTACATGATAAGTGTGATGTGCAGTGTCGGGGGAATGGACAATCTTGAAGCTCAGACTCAGGGGTTGGGTGGGGCATGGGCAATATACTTAACCAGAACTGTTGTACCCCCATAATAAGCTATAATAAATAAGCTTAAACTTCAAAAAAAAAAAAAAGTGAAGCCAGTGGTTAGATTCTAACACCAAGGAGTAAGTAAATACACAAAAGATTATTTGAAGCATAAAAACGTTGTAAATATTATGGTTAAGTTAAAATAAAAATTTCTAACCATCTGGAACTTTGCTCCAATAAAGAAGAAATGAAAAAGCTAAAAAAAAAAAGAATAACAGTACACCAATTAAAACATGTAATTTGTGCCTACAATTATTATAGCTGCTCATGTCATACAATTGTTTTGATTCAAAATTCTTGGGGGAAAATTTCTCTTTTTTTGTGCCAGTTATCTATCTATTGCCTCTCAGCAGTAAATTCATCTTTCATTCCCTTCTATGCAAAATGGGATATAGGTCCATTAAATATTTCTCCTTTGCCAACTGGCATGATTGAAAGCTTTGTTAGTAGAAGTTACCAGAGAGACATCACAAGAGGAAGGGTTTTCCTTTCTCTTTCCAGTGTATTCACTTGGTTGGCTCCTGAAACACACACAGACTGCTTCCCTACTCCCCCACTCCTGCAGTGTGGGTAGCATCTCTAGTATTCATGTGGAAAGTAGGACCCAGAGACCAATAGCTTCCCCTGGTGCCTTTTCCTCCCCACCACAGTAGTTCTACAGCAGAATACCTTTGGCTTTCTTTAGGCTTCTAAGAATTTATCACAAGCTCTAGTGGGCAGATTTTCAAAAGTTTGGTGAGAGAGCACCACAACTTCTTTGCCATTCTGTGAGCCATGACCTTGTCCTCTCCTACAATTTCTGGATCTGGTCTTTTGTACTATATACTTTGGAGTTATTTTTCTTTTATTAGCCAATCACACATTACTCCAATCCCCTGTTATAGTTAATAATTCCTTATATTGATCTTTCCCTGTTTAAATTACTGTGTGGTTTCTTTCTGCTAACTAAACTATGACAGATACACCACCCAAAGCCATCTATTTCTGGAGGATTAGAAAGACTATTGGTTTTATAGTTCCTGATATAGTGGCAGTCTATGTCTTATATCTTTTAAGCTAGGACACATTTAGCCATGGATCAATATTCTGAAGATTAACTGCTGCGTTAGTGTTCAAAAGTATTTAATAGAGTTTTTTTCAACATTGTTCTAAGGCATTTCTCCTTCTGGTATATTTTCCATAAGACAAATTCATTAGTATTAGATCATTTAGAGCATATTGCAAAACTGTGAAGAAAGGAAGTTTTTACCTCTTGATGATAAGACTGGATATGAATAATATGTGGAATATTACTGAGGTAAGTTAGAGCCCCAAATCAGGAGTGAAATACTCAACCTCACAGTGTCAAACTAGTGACAGTTGTGAAACCTACAGAGTATGGCATCATGGACACAAGGGCCAGAGGGCCAGAAGAAACACTGGGGCCATCCAAGTCCCAGAAAGTCAAGTAAATCTGCTAATGTAGATTTAAAATGTCATTGGCTCTCTTTACTTTTACTAAGTATTGAGGATGATAGAAACAATAATGTTCCTTAGTAAGTGGTAAGACTTTTCAAATTTCTCTCTTATGAAACCCAGTAAAGTGAACGCCTCTGTCGTTGGAGAAGTAAGCTGGAATTCCTCAGCCTAGGACACAAAATCAAGTTGAAAAGTTTGCTACAGTCAGAGTCATAGTTCTCTGGGAAGGATAAACTTCAATCCATTCTAAAAAAATAGGAAAATTGTGTGGTTGCTTGAAATCTATTTGCAGATGTTCTATTTTGAGATATTAGACAATGAGGCTTGGGTTACTATCCATGTTCCACCTTCACACTATTTCCAGGATGATGCTTGTGATAGATGATACATGTACCGGAAACAAAGAGTAAGATTAGTAAGATTAGTGAAATTTCTTCACCAATATTGACAAGGTACAGTGGCAAACATTTTGAAAGTTTCTACTTGAGGTTTCTTTCACCTCCAGTAATTCTAATGAATATACTAGAAATTATTCTCAATTAGATTTTTTCCCATAATTCTTGCAGATTCCAGAACTAATCAGTGACTTCTTTTCACATCTCAATGATTTGACTCCTTGAAATATTACAGAGGCCATGATCTTAGAAAGGGATCTTTCTTTGGCATAATTCTCAACCAAGACAATGCTATAGCCTACATATTGTCTTTTTTTTTTTTTTTCTATGTGATTCTATCAATACAGACTCCTTAAAAGTTCTATAAATTGTGGACTATTTTAGATTGGCAAAAACCTGACTTTTTCTACACTGACTACTCCAACAGTGTACTGCATAGATGTTGATTAAATCTCTTACCTTCCACAAATTAAGTTATATCTGGTAATTGCAATAGGTTCTGATATCTGAGCTGATTTCACCTCAGAGATCACTCTTCGGGATGAATTGAGAGTTCTCATATATTCTGCCTATAATTTACTCATTACAGTTTTAAGTTATGATCCACCAATAAATAAGAAATGTCTGTAATTTTAAAGAGGAAGTGAGTTCTTATAAATGATTTTAGCTGTGTTTAGTTCGCAATAGAGAAGATAAATAGTCACGGATTTCCCCTTCTATAGGTAATGGAAGAATAGCAGGATGTAATTTATACCAATGAATAGAAATTTTTGAGGGATAAATTAATAAAATTTCATAGTAGATGAGTCTGCTTGTTAACAAATGTTTTCTATTCTCAATTAGTAACAAGGATTGACAGCATGAAATATCATCAAGTTTAAGGAGGGTTATAATTCAAAATTGGTTATAATTCAAAATTCTTCAAGTTTAGTTGCTGGTGATATTACTCTTAGAAAATATGGCTAGACCTCTGCCACTGTGTTTGTGGAATACCTTTAATAAGAAATTGATATGTGATCAGTCCTGGGAGATTGATTCTAACCTCCAAGATCTTGCCCGATCACTCATCAACAAATAAGTATATGAGTTTATAATAATTAAGAAGGTGTAGAGTAAAAAGCTGTTAAAGACTATATTTAAATCACAAACTTTTGTTCTTTTTTTTTTTTTTTTTTTTTTTGAGACAGAGTCTCACTCTGTTGCCCGGGCTAGAGTGAGTGCCGTGGCATCAGCCTAGCTCACAGCAACCTCACACTCCTGGGCTCAAAGCAATCCTTCTGCCTCAGCCTCCCAAGTAGCTGGGACTACAGGCATGTGCCACCATGCCTGGCTAATTTTTTCTATATATATTTTAGTTGGCCAGATAATTTCTTTCTATTTTTTAGGAGAGACGGGGTCTCGGCTCTTGCTCAGGCTGGTCTCGAACTCCTGACCTTGAACGATCCACCTGCCTCGGCCTCCCAGAGTGCTGGGATTACAGGCGTGAGCCACTGCGCCCGGCCAATATTTAAATCACAAACTTTTGTTTATGTTTATATTCACAGGGAATTTTCAGTTATAAGTTTTCATAAAAGTTGGGTTCCATTGGCTACTATACACCGTGATACTCTTAACATTTTTTTTTTGCTTTTATGCTGCTTTATCAAACAATAGATGATTTACAGTAAACTTAACCTCTGTAAAGTGTACAATTTATTGAGCTTTGCATATGTATGTACTCATGAAAACATTTTGCAATCTTTGTAATCCATATAATACAGATATCCCCAATCTTTTTCTCAATCCCTTTATAATCTATCCTCTCATCTTCTCTATCCACCTCCACACCCTCCACCAAAGTTCCCAGGCAACTACTGATCTCCCTTTTATCAATATAGATTAATATTATTTTTTCAGACTTTTGTACACAGGGAACCATATAATAGATACTCTGTTTTCTTTTTTTTGTTTTGCTAGGCTCTTTCACTTAGCATAATCATTTTGATATTTATCCTTGATGTTATAGGTATTAATAGTTTTCTTCATTTTATTGCTGAATGGTATTCTGTTTAATTCAATACTTTTGAAAGGTACCATATGTTAGTCCATTACCTTGACAACGATATGGAAAATGAAAGCATTGCTTAAAAGTGCCCAAATTCACAATTTCTACCAGATGACACTGTCAGACAAGCAAAAAAAAGCAAAAATAAAAATAAAAGCTGCAACTTGCAATCTTTCTGAATCAGTAGAATCTATTAGAAAATTTTAAGGGGCATGGTTATCTTTTGGAGGCTGACTGATGATATTTATGGATGATTATTTGTGCCCGCTACATTGTACTGTTTGAGACGTCTCATTATTTCAAGTCTTATTATTTCAGCTAGTTGGTATTTGGCATGACAATTTTCAACCTGTATCTGATTTTTATGAAAACCTGTCAACATGGTTGCCTTCTTAGGAAATATACCATTTTAATTTTCTTAGAGATAGTCAGTGAGCAATGTTGATTATATTAAACTAAGTTGTAGGCATATTGTGAGTCATAAAGAAGCTGGACTTTCTATGGTCATTGCCTTTTGATTCTTTTCAGATCATAAATATTAATACAAATAAATGCTTAAAAATGAATCAAAACTTTCCAAATAATCTAGTTTAATTCTTTTAGGTAAAGTCAGTTATCAAGACAACTATATAACCTCAACTAGAAAAATTCAATTTAAAAATATTTTTCTAATAATGAAATAATAAATGTTAAGTGGCTACTTTCTTTTTTAAAAAATAAAATTTGTGTAGATTTGAGACTTAGAACAGGATGTTTGGGATATATATGGATAGTAAATGGTTACTATAGTGAAGCAAATTAACATATCTATCATCTCACATGGTTATTTTGTGACAATAACAGCTAAAATCTACTTATGTAACAAAAATCTCCAATGCAATGTTTATTAACTGTAGTCTTCATGTTATACATTAGATCTCTAAACTTGCTTATCTTACATAACTATTACTTTATATTTTTTAATATACATCTGCCCATTTCCTCTCCCAACCTCTTGCCCCTGCCCCTTGTAAACACAGTTTTATTCTCTATCTTTGTATATTTGACATTTTTGTTTTTTAAGCTTCAACATATAAATGAAATTATGCAATGTTTTTCTTTCTGTGCCTGGCTTATTTTACTTAGCATAATGTCCTCCAGGTCCATCCATGTTGTGACAAATGGCAGAATCTCCATAGGTTGTTTTCCTATCTTGACTATTGTTAATAGTGCTGCACTGAACATTTTAAACAGATTGTAATCTATTATATTTGGAGTATTCACAGCCTTGGATAAAATGTGTCCAAAATAAAGCCATTTGCTCTCACAAAATTATAACTTTTTTTGGAAGCTTTGTCTTTTCCAGCTACTAGAGTAAGCAGATTGATTGAATCAGCCTTATAATCAACATTCCTCATGAATATAGATGCCAAAATTCCCATACATATAGACAAATTGGACTTCTGATTTCCATTATATCATTTAATGAATTTGAAAGTTGTTATTCTTGTCTGCCCAATGAGAAAAATGTGAACAAACTGAAAATCAACAATTGTTATCCATCAGAAAACTGAGGTCATGAGGCAAACCACTGCCCTGAAAACAAGAAATAGTCAGATGCAGAAAATCACAGCTTGTCAGGAGTAGAAGCTGTAGAAGCCAGAAAAGAGTAGAAACAATCAACAAATTGCTGCAGACTGAATGTGGACAAGGTTGAGTTAAAAACTACTGAGATCCTGTCTTAGTGGGGGTGAGGAGGACATACTTTTATGAGTTTTACCTTCGAGAGTCTCACCGGGTTCCCATAGTGAAGACTGGAGAAAAATAATCTCAAGATTTGGGTAGTAGAAGTTGAGAAAATGACCATTACACCCAGGAAACAAGATCTCCATCTCCATAACAAAGGCTTTCTTTTAAGGGAAACTACTTTACCAGAGTATTATCCAACCAACTGAAACGGCCATTTGACAGCTGGAGCCCCCTGTAGCCTTCCTGTCTCACATAATGCTAAGATCACAGCTCATGAATTCTGGCACAGTTACAAAGAGAGATAATTAATCATAAAATGAACTGAATGCTTCTCTTCCCTAATATCTTACCAACACATTAAGAGATTTCCAGTATAAGAGTAGATTACAATTGAGAGAGCTGTAAGACACATACTCTATTTAATAAGGAATTTCTAGGGAAAGTCAAATACAATAGGGGACAAAAACAAGAACACCAGATGAAATAAAAATCATTAATACCTACAGATAGAGCAAAGATTAAATATAGCCTAACTCTTAGCCAGATAAATATAAACCCTCACATTAAAGGCCTATTTACTTTTATTCCATCAAATTTACTTGCCATCAAATTGGTACTAGCTGATCAACACTAAAGTTCTCACATGGTGGGTCAGGCGCAGTGGCTCACACCTGTAATCCTAGCACTCTGGGAGGCCGAGACAGGTGGACTGCTCAAGGTCAGGAAGTTCGAGACTAGCCTGAGCAAGAGCGAGACCCGGTCTCTACTAAAAATAGAAATTATCTGGCCAACTAAAAATATATATATAGAAAAAATTAGCTGGGCATGATGGCACATGCCTGTAGTCCCAGCTACTCGGGAGGCTGAGGCAGTAGGATTGCTTAAGCCCAGGAGTTTGAGGTTGCTGTGAGCTAGGCTGATGCCATGGCACTCACTCTAGCCCGGGCAACAAAGCGAGACTCTGTCTCAAAAAAAAAAAAAAAAAAAAAAAAACCTCACATGGTAGTAATATTTACTGGGGGGAGGTCAGGTGGGAGGGGTTGGTGGGGGTGGGTAAACTCACAACTAATGAATGTCCAGTGCACTGTATGGGGGAAGGGCATGCTTGTAGCCCACGTTTGGGCAAGGCCAAGACATTATACACAACCAAAATGTTTGTGCCCCCATAATATTCTGAAATAAAAAAAAAATAAATAAAGGACTGGAATTTTCAGTCTGGATGAAATAAATAAATTCCAACTATATATCCTGCCTGCAAGAGACACAGTAAGGGCACAGAGAGGTTGAAAATAATATAAAACATACCACAGAGGCTTCAGTTAAAAAAAAAAAATACAAGTCATGCTAAAAGGCACAGAGTCTGAAGAGACAAAGCAAATATCAGAACAAAACTCAGATACAATACATATTTTAGAACTATAAGACTGGTAATATAAAATAATTATGAATAATACACTAATGGCTCTACTGAATAAAAGTGAACAATATGCAAAAACCAATGGGTAATATAAGCAAGGAGACGGAAACTATGAAAAGAATCAAAAGGAAGTGCTATAAATTTAAAAAAAGAAAAAAAACACTAACAGAAATGAAGAAGTCCTTTGATGGACTCATCAGTATACTAGTAGCCACAGTCTAGGAAAAATTCAGTGAGTTTGAAGGTGCATAAATAGAAACCTCCTAATCTGAACAAAAAAAAAGAGTAAAAAAAGAGAATAAAATATGTAAGACCTATTAGGAAATTTAAAAAAGCATAACATGTGCACAGGAATTACAGAGGAAGAAGCAAGAGAGAAAGGAGCAGAAGTATTTGAATAATAATAGCTCAGAATTGTCCAAAATCTATTAAGACATACCAAACCACAGATCCAGGAAGCTCATAGAAAACCAAACATTATAAATACTGAAAGTACACACCTAGGCATATAATATCCAAATGGCAGAAAAACAGATAAACTCTTGAAAGTGGCCAGAGAGGAGTGAAGACTTATCTAGAGAGGAACAAAGATAAGAATTACAGCAGATTTCTCTTCCAAACTGATTAAAACTAGAAGAGAATGGAGTGAAATATTTAAAATGTTAAAAAAGAAAACAAATAGACAAACACACATCTAAAATCCTGTGTCCAACAAAATTAGCCTCCAAAACTTAATGAGAAATACAGTATTTGTCAGACAATGAAAAACTGAAGGAATTTGTTACCTGGACAGTTTCCTGGCAAGATATGTTTTAAAAAATCAAGTTCTTCAGAGAGGAGAAAATGTATTCACCTCAGAAATCTCCCAAAGTGCTCACTGTAATTCTAAAGTATTTTTTGGTGAAATTATGCCATTTAGAAAGATAATTCAATGAATTAAAATTATAGTGTAAATGTCCTAAGCTAAAGAGGTCCCAGAGTTATCTTTAAATTGAGGCAAATCTGTCAGAGATTGAAAAAAGTCATAGTCAACAAATTTTCTCTCCAACCCCTGATTTTCTCATTCCCAGCATCACTTTTATGTGAAGTGCCACTCTCAGCTTTTCATCTTAAAATCATTTAACACCAGAAACCTTACATTTTTAGTCTCTGAATTTATGCCTCTTACTGGCCTGTTAGTTTCATCACTGCTAATACCCATCCCTTAGGTCACCCATGTTGTTAATGGTGTCAACAGTTTAGAGGAGTTCATATGACCAGAGTCTGTCAGCTAGAGATTAAGGCTCCCATTCAGTCCTGCAAAGAAAGAAGCAGATTCTTGGCCTTCCAAAGTGGGATTGTTATACTTGTTTCCCTTCACATATATTGATATATATTGTTGTAAAGAGCCATACAATGGCAGCTGCTGAGCACTGTGTCAGTCACATATGAGTAGTTTCTGCAGATAGCCAGGAATCTTAACATTAACATTCATTCTCAGATGAATTCCAAGTAACCGATCTAAAATGAACTTAATGTAGCTATTCCCTGTGGATGTATATTTGACAGCCAACTTTCCAAATTTTTCAAGAAGTAAAAGTAAAATTCATTAAAATTATACCCATAGAGACCTGGCATATCAATGTTATTATAAATGTGTCAAGATGTTTTTTTATACAGGAAAAATAAGTATTTAGAATAAAATCTATTATTCATGTCAAATTGGTTTGTTGGAATAAGAGACGGCTGAGATTGGATGCAGGGACTTGAAGGTCAGGTACAGGTATTAAAATAAACAATTCTTAAACAGAAGCTAACTAGAGGGGCTGATAAATGCAGGCGAGAACTAGCTTTGACTGGCTTGTCAGCTATCTTTTCCACCTTACATGAACTTTAGCTAATTACAATATCATTTACATTGTGGTTTTAAAATTTCTCCACCCTTGAAATCACCAAGACAGTTCTGAAACAGCCATATAAAGTATGAAAATGGGAGGGAACTCAATTCTAGAAATTACTACCCAAATTCTTAGTAAAAGCAAACCCCTTGGCCTTGAATATTCCTCCCTTCGATTAGTAAAACTACAAAAGATCTAAAACCACTTCCTCCCAGCGCAGCTGCTCTCTTTCCAGCCTGCTTGCTTCCTCCCTGAGAGTATACTTTTCACTTTCAATAAAAAGCTGCTACTTCCTTGGCTTACATGGTGCATTGTGAAATTCTTTTCCATATGAACACCAAGAACTTGGAAAAGCTTCCACTATGAGGCCAGTAAAAGGATAACAGTTTCAGTTATTCACAAATACAACCCTGCATTGTTTCCTGTATAAATGACAAGTACTAACATTTTTGATGAGAAGATGAAGTTGACAATTTTTTTTGTTGCACATGTGGACAGTACAGCATATTTTGGGAGGCAGATACACAAACTATCCATCATAATACTATCTAATAAGCACAGTTTCTATAGCATAGTAAAAATTAAATAGAAGTAGCAGGTGAACAGGTGAAATCAATCATATTTTTGAGGGAGTTGGGAAAGGATGAAGTGGAATATAGTGCAGTTACTATGTCACAGAGAAAGCAATTTCTACTAAACTGTGTCGTGAATGGTATGTAAAACATCCACAGACTAAGAGTATTCTCTTTGGAAAAACACCAGGAGGAGAAAGCACAGGGAATGTCCAGGAACCAGCATTATTTAGTTGGTATGTGGGATCTGTGTAGGGCACCAACTTTTAAGCAGGAAATGAAGAGCCAGTTCCCAGAAACTCAATAATCCTCTAAAAATTTGACACAGTTGTTGTATGGCATTGTTGTTCAGACTTGGTGTCCATAAAAATTATCTGCAGCGTAATTCAGTCCATTTTAGCTATAAACTTCCCTCTATAACATAGAGTTTTTAGGCTTTAAATTTTTTAAAATATTTTTATGTGTTTGGAACAGAGGGCTCCACTAATTTCTTAATATTTTGTCTAAACTTGTATATTATTTAATTTTAGCTTTGAAAGAAATGGAGTATACAGGATGATGAAGAATTTGAAACAATCACCACCCAGCTTAAGAAAAATAAACGTGCCTGGACATACCCTGTTACTACTATCTGCCTCAAACTCCCCAAATCTAAACGTAATCACTAACCAACCAGAATTTGGCATTTATTATTATCATGGTGAGAGGTTGAATTGTGGTCCCTCAAAATTGATATATGAAAATTATAACCCCAGGTACCTCTGAATAGGACCTTATTTGGAGACAGGGGCTTCACAGAGGTAATCAAGTTAGTTCAAGATCATTAGGAAGGGCACTATTCTAATATGACTAAAATTTTTGTGAAAAGAGGAAATTTGGACACAGAGGTCCTCATAGAGAGAAGACTATGTCAAGAAGATAGCCATTCACAAGCCAAGGAGAAAGAGGCCTGAAACAGATTCTTCCCCCACAGACCTCAGAAGGAAGAAATCTTGCTGACACATTGATCTTGAACTTCTAGCCCCAACACAATCTTTGGTACTTTGTTATGGCAGCCCTTGTAGACTAATACAAGGTATACCATGTATGCCTTTCTATTTTATTATGCATGCTATTATTGATAAATGATACATTATACTGCTTTGAATATTGTATGTAAATTCTATGAAAATGGTATCATAATGTCTCCGTGATTTTCTGTTGTTTTTTTTGATATTATATTTGAGGGATATATCCTTGAGTATTGTTTTGGTTAATACATTACCAATGCTGTACAGAGTTTTTGTTAACTTTCATTGCATTTTCTCTCCTCTGCCACCCCTCCTTTTTGTATGGAGAGATTGTG
>JAQIFY010004850.1:0-11466 GCA_028533085.1 Varecia variegata | reverse complement strand
CATTAATAAGCCAAAAAGGAAGGTGCTAATTTGGCGAGACAGACAAAGCCCTGTCTACCCTATGATTTTAAATCTGACTAAGCCCATATAACATTAAAACACAGCTTCACTTTAAAAAAACAAACAAACATGAAAACCACCACCCCATAATATAATAGGTACCAAGATAAAGATGATTATAAACTGCTTTGTCAAAAGGCAGGTTAGAAGACCAATTATTAGAGTTGCTCAGCTACATGCTGCCAGCAGGGTTGGCCCCATGTGAAACATACAAGGTAAACTGTTTCCTCCCAGACCTCAGGCACAAAGAGGGGATGGCTCACACAGAAGAGAGAGACACAATGTTTCCGCTGTACATCAATGAGCCTGGTTAAACCCATAAAGCCAGTAAACCTACATAAAGAGTCCTGAGCTTCAAAGGCACACCTTTCCTATAGAATCAGGGAATAAATGCAAGAATGTAAAGACCCTAGCCCTTACTTACCACATTGCCAATAGCTGAGAGCTTGTTAGAACTGCAGAATCTCAAGCCCTAACTTCTATTTGTTGATAAGAATATATATTTTAACTAAAGCCCCATGTGATTAATATGCACATTAAAGTTTGAGAGGCACCTGTCTAGCAATACTCTCCGGCAGAAGTTTCTGCCATGATGACAATGTTCTACAGCTGTGCTGTCCAACGCAGTAACCACTAGGTACACATGGCTATTGAGCACTTGAAATGTGGCTACTGCAACTGAGGAACTGAATATTTAACTTTATTTAATTTTAGTTAATTTGTAAATAACTACATTTACTATAGAATTTATTAACCATAGCCCTAGCAGTCATTTAAACAGTATCCAATTTTTTGCTGCGATAACTAACACTACAGCAAACATTGTTGTGCATATAGCTTCCCCCCACCCCTGTATTTTCTAGTTAACTCTGGATTAAAGGGCATAAACATTTCTAAGTCTCTTCATGTGAAATGACCTATTACTTTTAGCAATTTACTAGTACTGCAGCCATGAGCCAAATGCCAGGTTTTTTAAATGCCAGTTCAAGAAGAATAAAAGAAAGACTATTTATTTTCAGAAACCATACTTATTTTTATACTTCAAGGATCCTTCTGCTAATCTTTTAAAATTTTTCCTACAAGAAAAAAAGATTGCAGGGGTGAGGGGAAGACTGTGAACTCCTTATATAGGTACATCAATAAAACAGCAACGACACTTTGAAAACGTTAATCAGCTCTCAGTAAGAGAGACAATTTTATTTTAAACCATTAATCTATGGATAAAATTAAAAAGCTTATGGATTAGGGTTTCAACTACATAAGTATTTATTATATATTTAAAATACCACAAACTTGATAACTGAATGTGTTATTACATGGTATACTTAGCACAATAATGAGCACCCACTGCACGTAATGGAAATCAGCAGAGAAAAAAAAGCAACTGCTGCATCCTACTGGAACATACTCCCTCCAGGGTAGTGGCAGCAAAGACAAGAGGCAGGGTGGGGAAAGGTGAGGTTTCCTGTATCAACCTCCCATACAGATGAAATGTGGGAGCCAAGCCAAGCCAGTGAAAATACTGAAAATGCAAATCAACAAGCCTTACTAATCATTTTGACTTAATAACAAAACAGTAGATGAAATTGAAGCAAGTTATACCAAAAAAAAGAAAAGGTCAGATGTTTGAAATAGCCTTGTTTCTAAACTTAAGACCTCGTTCTTTGAATTAGTATCTTGTACGTCATTACTATATAAACTGTCTTTAATGACAGTCTTTGCACTGTTATCCTTTATTGGTGATGTGGGAAATTTCAGACATATGGGCCAACATTTTTTTAAATTCTGAATTAAATAATACTGAGCTCCTCCAAAAAAATCCATACTTGTCTAGTAACAAAAATTATTGGCAGAAATTGTATGTGATCTAAAAGCATAAAAAGGCACCCAAATTTTCCCTTTCATGGAATCTGTGGTTAAGAAATTGGCAAAGGCCACTGCCTAGTCACAGTTGTATTATCCACTAGGTGGCATAGTGAGGCAGAAATAAAAAGGGAGAGATTGCTGGTTCCCTTCAAATTGAAAATTTTAAAGTGTAATTTGGAGGAAATTAGAAATGGACTTTAACAGTTACAATAAAACTCCTCCACTATAGCTTTTATAAGAGCCACGGTAAATTTGCAAACTAGTGGAAAAAAACTAATAGCAGAAAATTACACTTTTAGTCATTGTTCATTAATATTAAAAAAAAAGTGTACTATAATCAGTAAACATCCTATGAAGTTTCTGACCCTGCTCTTGGTGCTGTGGGGAATCCAAGGGCATTTAAGCCATCTGGAATTGGAAGACAGCACTTTATAACTGTTGATCTCTGGGCCCAACTGGCATGGCAGAACATGATTTCCAGGAGAAAGAACTACAAGAGTGAGTTAAACAAAGCTTCACTTAGAAGGTGGAATCCATTCGTTGGTTGAATCAATAAAGATTTATGAAGCATCTCCTTCATGCCAGTCTCTGTACTGAACACTAGGAATCAAGCACTGAGTATAATAAACAAGGTTGCTGCCTTCACGGAGCTCACAGGCTAACAGGGTCTTGTGTCCATCAGGGAAGAAGTTAGGAACTGCCAAGCTAATACCGGGATGTGTGCTATATGAAGGCAAAGCACACAGAGGTCCAAAATAGCAGGAACAGGCCTCCTCAAGGAATTCAGGGAAGGTTTTCCTTCTTAGTGACCCTGCGGAAGTAGGAAGTGTGGCCCACTGAGGTGGGACAGACAAGAGGCCACCACAGCTGGGGCACAGAGAGGGACACAGATGGGGGTGGGGGTTGGAGCCTGGGTCTCAGGAAGATCTTGGTCTCCATCTATGATTAAAGTAAGTAAAAGTCAGAGGCAGGTCAACAGCACAAGCGGGTTTCTATTTCTACATATTTGAGTCCAAATTCCTCATTCTACTGAGAAGCAGGGAAAAAACATAAGGCCAGGTCAACCTCTGCAGGTTGTTGGACACAGGAAATGGGAAGAAGGAAGACGGGGAGACCCTGGCACTGCTGACACGTGCAGTGGGGGCTGTCTCAGGGCAGCCTAAGCATCCACCCAAGGACTGAAGTACCAGTCAAGACCCCTTGTCACTGTGAGGAAACACTAAAGCAACCTATCGTTTCTTCCCCGGGTTCCAAAGCCACCTGTGCAGTATGTCACTGAGGAGTGGGTGGGAAATTGGTGCCAGGGCACAAGAGAAATGTTTACTAAACATTCTGAGAAATGGATGCATGCACACAGCAGAGCAAGACAAAGTATTGAGGAAACAAACAGCACTACCAAGAACTGCTGGTGTGAAGGAGAGCAACAAGCCACCACCCAACGTCTCTATTGAAGGAAAGTCCAAGTCGGGGTCTCTAACGCATTTGCCAAGATGATTTAGGCTCTTGCTTCCCCTTGGGGGCTGAGGACTGAAAGACAGAAAATAACTAACACACCAGGTTTTCTCCAACTGTGTCAGGTTTATAAGTACTTTAAGTTCCTTGTTCATCACTAACCAGCTGTATGACCCCTAAGTTCTCCGAGCATCCCAGTAAATAATACTCACCTTGCAGGGTTCTTGTGAGGATCAAGTAAGAATTTTATGTGGAAGGCTTTTTTTGAGACAGGGTCTTGCTATGTTGCCCAGGCTGGTCTCGAACTCCTGGGCTCAAGCGATCCTCCTGCCTCGGGCTCTTGAGTAGCTGGGATTATAGGCACCCACCACCACATCTGGCGTTTATGTGGACGTTCTGATAAATTGTAAAGTACCACACAAATGAGGGGTATTCCCAATATTAATATAAGCCCCACTCTGGAAACAACAATCAATACTGATATAAGTTTAATGTAAGATTTAAAAGATAGGTTGCGTTCAGCCATTTAAGTATCTACTGTGCATCAGGCTTTGAAAACGAAGACCTACTGATATAAGACCGGCCCACCCTCAAAATGATGTTTGTATTTAGGATGTAGAGAGCCCTGGAATAGCATATATATCATGGCAGTTAACTGAGCTGGGCTGTCAGTCACTGACATGCACATTAGCCCAAAGTCTTTCCAAATCTTCTGAGCCAAAGGAAAATCACAAAATTCCTCTTCTGCTCTTCATTTCTTCAAGACTCTGAAACCCCACCACTGCTTTATGGTTACTCTGAATTTTCCTCTGACAGAAAATAACAAATTGTTTGGAGTTTGACATAGGCAACAACTTAGAAACACAACAAACAGTACATGTCACAAAACTAAAATCCAGAGAAATAAGAACATCTGAAATGTAGATGGAAATGTTCGCTCATAGAGGGACATTTCAGTTTTATGGCCTTTCTACATCCTAAAAACAAAACATGCTTTTAAGTATACTTTCTCCACTTTTTTTAATACGTATGTCACCACTTAACCCAGATGAAATCTACACTCATAACTTCAACTACCCTGTTACCGAGTCACCTTCCTAGGCTAAACCCAGAAGCAAACCTGCCCTTCAGCGCTCAGGCCCAACCCCTTCTCCCTTTTTGCTTTCTCCTAGCCAAGAGGGACAGCAGGCATCCGCATGCCACCAGCATCTTCCCACAAGTCAGCATCCTGACCTCCTAGTCCCAGACTGCAGAAGAACACGTGAGAAACCAAGCACCCCGCTTCTGGGAGGTCTGACCCAGGGGCCAGCAAACATTTTCTCAAAGGGCCTGATAGTAACTATTTTAGGCTTTGCAGGCCAAGAGGCAAAATCGAGGATCTCATATAGATACTCACATAACCATAACCATTTAAAATATAAGAAAGTTCTTAACTAAGAAACAAAAAACAGGCCAGGCGCAGTGGCTCATGCCTATAATCCTAGCACTCTGGGAGGCTGCGGCGGGAGGATTGCTTGAGCTCAGGAGTTCGAGACCAGCCTGAGCAAGAGTGAGACCCCTCTCTACTAAAAACAGAAAGGGGAAAAAAAAAACCCAGGCAGCTGGCTGTAGCTTACCAACCATTCATCTACAAAATTCAGATTTAGTAGTGCAGGACTGATATGCAGGTGTCTACTTATCAAGACAAGGGTCCTTACCTACACAGTGCTCACATGGGTGCTGGTAGAGGTACACACATGTCTCGATTCCTGGTTTCTTTTGCCTCATTTTTCACTTCTACCTTCAAAAAGCTTTAGGTCTGCCCTTAGCATCTAGTCACTATTTGGGGATAATATTGTTTTGTGTGTTTTTATTTGCTTACTTCTTTTATTTGTTTAATTAATAAGGGATAAATTCTTAATGGCTACATAATCCAAAAGTAGGTCAACTCAAAAGGAACTCTACATTTGGTTTTGTAGCAATTTCGTACATGCATATACGTAAATTTTTTTTTTTTTCAGAGGCAGGGTCTTGCTCTGCTGGAGTGCAATAGAGCAATCATAGCTCACTGTTAACCTCAAACTCCTGGGTAATCCTCCTTTCTCAACCTCCAGAGTAGCTGGGACTATAGGTGTGTGCCACCACACCCAGCTAATTTTTAAATTTTTTTGTAGAGATGGGGTCTCACTATGTTGCCCAGGCTGGTCTCAAAGTCTCAGCCTCAAATGATCCTCTGACTTCCCCTCCCAAAATGCTGGGATCACAGGCATGAGCCACCACACCTGGCCATTTGGTTATATTTTTACCTAAACTAAAATCTGAACTTGTTCTCAGTTTCCAATCACATACTGCAAGGGAAGCTGGCCTGAGATCAAAATCTTGCTTCAGATAATCCTCAAAGTAGAAAGCTATATTTGTTAGTATCATCAACTCATGTATTGGGCAAGAAACTATATGGAAGAAATGTGTTGGACAGAGAAGTAAAACCCCCATTCCTGATCTCAAGCTGAAATGATTGATATACCCTCAGAAAAAGACACTGAGGAGGTAGCAGCCACAGCCTAAGGCAAACAGCTTTAGGAGAAATGTTTTTAAAGAGACAGGTATAAGCACTGGAAGTTTCCATTGCAAACCATGAAGTCCAGCTTAGAATCTGGTCAGAACGATATATCCACCATTTGTCACAACTGAGTTAAAACCAAGAATCAGTATTTCAGATGTTAACACAACCTTATGCTGCCCATGGAAACTCAACTAACCCATCAATTCTGGGTCCTGGGGGAAGAGAGCCAAGGCAGCCAGGCAGACACAAAAGCACCCTTTATTGGGTTCCAGGGAGAAATAGGAAAGAAGCAAAATTTGTACTTGCAGTCTTCCTAGCTCTTTCTACCCCTTGGGCTGGTTGCTCTGGTTTTCAATGTCCTCCTCCCTTACCAGTCTCAAGGCCAACACCCAGTACTCCACAGTATCTGCTCTGTCACCAAAATGTTCTGGTTCCGAAATTCCTTCTCTATCTTCATCCTCAATCAAAACTCTCACTTTATCAATGCATATGGTCTCAGCTAGATAGCAAAAGAATGCTAACTGGTCTACTTCATACTAAAGTGAGAATGTCTAATAGCCTAAACCTCCTGGAGGTATTTGATATTTTAAGAGACAAACTTTGACCCTAAAGAAACTTGTGATGGAATTCGGAACCATAACAGGCAAGTTTCCAAACACAGCATATCTAAGTTGTTCTAATTCCACGCCTGTGTGTGTGCTCTGTAGCCACAACAAGCTTTTCTTGACATTAACAACAACAGCTTTGGAGGGAAGGGGTTGATGGTACGACACAGCCATTTCAAACCAGAGGCTATAGGCTTGAAGAAAGTACACTGTCACTTGACGAGATATATTCTTAACATTTCTATAATAAAATTGTGATTTTAGCTGGCTATACATGTAATCTACCTCTCCATAAGGCTATGTCTTAGAGTCATCTTAGAGTCTCTGGGGCCTCATATCATAATGGATGCACAGAGGTTTCCAATGAACAATGGCATCTCTTGACAACATGGACATGTTATTGTTACTTATGTATCTCTGGGAGTAAAAATATTTCTGTACACTTTCAAAAACAATGTTTAAATTCCTAAAAATCAACAGAGGGTCTTCAGCTTCTCCTCCCATTTCTTTACCACTTTGATTCCAAAAAGCAGAAGGTGGAGGAGTTGAGAGAACCTACAGGTTTTGAATCCTTCAAATGGGCCTTGGGTCAAATTCCCTCCCCTGTCACACAAACTGTGTGACACTGGGCAAGTTAATGTTTCTGAGCCTGGGATGCCCCAATTACAAAATAGAGTTAACACCTTCCCCGCCCCCCATTGATTTGGAGAATTCAGTGAGCTCTACACCAAGGGCCTAATACTACCTCAGTCCTGTGGCGGCCTTCCCCAACCTCACTAGAGATCAGTTTACCAACAGTGGTCTTCCAGCACACAGCAAACCTGACCACACCTTTGTCTCGTGGGCTCCCTCATCGTGAGGCATTTTACAGATCAGGAGTTCCACTGAGCACTTAGGGGAGCTGAGCTGGAGTAGCCAGCCCCCAAAACACCCCACAATATATGTAAAAATCAAGGACACAGCCTCAGAGCTGTTCTATGGGCTCCATGAATGCATATTTTAGATTTGTCAGTCCAATAATACAAAGCTGCAGGTTCAAAGGTCTCCAAGCCTCCTACAGAGGGCTTGTGTCAGGGGGGTACGGACTATTGTAGGGAAGGGGAAAGAATATGCATCCACTCCCATCACATTCCAGTCCTTTGGGACCTACCTTCGCCTTCCTCTTCCTTTTACCTTCTCTCATCGACTGAGCGACTATTCTATGCCCCGCCTAACAATGCAAAGAACCAGACCTGCCCTCAAGAGCTAACAAGCTTATCAAGCCCACCTAATGTTAAAACTGATCCCCGAACACTAGGCAGAATCCAGGCCTGTGGGTTTACACCCTCACTCTAAACACACTGCTCTTCTGAAAGGATAAACACATGCTCTGAAGTTTATATTTAATTGAGGACATTTTTTCTTTTTTTACAGCTGGCTATTTCCAAGCATTCGCTTTAATGAAGCTCTTCCCAATCAGAAAGCTCTTGCTGCTTATATTGCTTAAGGATAATGGACGATCCACGCAAGCTGACTACTCTAACACAGCCAATACATCCAAGTTGGAACAGACAAAAGACGGAGAGACAGACAGAAACGACAGCATCCCAGTTTTGATGACACTTCACTGCATAAATCATTATCCTAAATATAAAAGCCAAAAGAGTAAGTCTGGTAACTGTCTGGAGTGACATGTGACTGCCGTTTTTCAGGACAGCTCATTGCTGAGATATAATCCAATCAGGTCAACATTTATATTTAATCACCCAATCACACTCAAAGATGATTCAGGACAACAATGTAATTGTTACGTGGAGCTTACTACTGAGCCCAATGAGAAGTTTCCCCCCACGTAGACACGTGTACCTTCCTTTGCTCCTGTTCTATTAACAGGAGAGAGATACCAAGGCAGTACATACTCATTGCAAATATTCTGTTAATGTTAAAGAGCAAGCACACTGCCAATTTATGTTTTCTGCACAACGTAAATCACAACCATGACAATTCAGAAATTTAGCAATGTCTAAATTTTATTTTTAACCCAGTTCTGTTTCCCACTATTTCTCAGCAAAGAGCCTCCAGCGAAATTTATCTTTAAAAATCAGGTGAGTAACCAATTCCTGATTATGGGGAGGTTCCAGGGACCAAAGAGGAAGAGGATGCAATTTTAGCTGCCCTCTTAACTCTCCCTAACTTTTGTGGAGTATCAGTTCACACTAGAACTTGAATTTTTTTTTAAAGGATATTGTCAAATAAAAATAAAGGCTCTACTTTACAAAAATGCACATAGCAACACCACAGGTCCCTTCCTCGAGCTGTAACCCTACTAGCTGAAATATTTATGAACATCTGATCTGGATCAGAAATAAATAAATACACACACACACACACACACATATATATATATAAATAAAATCAAGCATCTTTACCGAAGGAGTGAATTAGGTCAGTGCCCATAAGCAGCTACCCTCTGGCTCTATTTTCTACTCTCCAAACAGTGAAACCCTTTGTTCATTGTATCAGCCACTGTAAACTGTTTGGACATCCATTGTTAGCCCTGGCCGACTAAAAGTCTGGAGAAAAAGAGATAAAACGGTATTTTGTCAATATATTTCTAGCACATTCAAATCTAAGCAAGCTTTGCAAATAGCCAGCTTACTCCAACTGCGAAACCAGTGACTGAAATAAAGTCACTGGTCATGCTTATTTCTGCACTTAGAATATTTGCCTTTCTTAGCACTTCAAATTTCTCTGCAAGGAGCCCTCATTAAGTAGTACTATAGATATAAGCCAAAAATGTTAGTCAATACATCACTTGGTCACTCTGTTATAGCTAACCACCTTAAAGGAGTAATATAAAATAGGTCAGCGTTATAGGAAAAATTAATTGAAGAAGAAAAATTCATAGACATTCTAAAGTTAATAAAAATTCAGGTCTTTCCACATGTGACATCATTACAGAGAGGATGCTGCCAAAACTGATTCAAGATTTTTAAGTGTCTTAAAAGCAATACATTATAGTTCATATTACATAAAATAAGCTAGCAATAGGACAGCCAAATGTTTTGGCAGACTTAGAGTGTTCTGTCAGCATGAAATATGAGGTACAAAATAGGATAAAAGTCTAATCTTCCATTTCATTTGTCAAAAGACAAAGGAAGTTAAAGATGGGAAAAGGAAGCCCATCTGTAAGCCAGATTTATATATCACCTTTTACTTTATTAAAAACTAGCAAATTAGAATGACTTCAAAAAGAAAACTCATTAGGTTCCATAAAGTTATACATCGAAGCAGCCGTTCTTAGAATCAAGTCACCCGCTTCGCTTCTACCTCCATTAACTTGTCATCTTGAAAACTAATTTCTCAAGCTTCTCCCTATAGAAAAGTACCTAGAATCACACAGTAGTAGATGCAGACACCGAGGCCCTTCCAGAGAAAGAACACTGTTTGTGGCAGGTAGCCCCACACGACTACAGAGTGGAAGGACTGATTCTGAACGTGCATTACAGAAACCAGCCTGGTACTGCAGCAGCACTGTGTTCTTGAGGAACAGTGACGAAAATAATAAATTATAACCACTGCCATCTACTCAGCACCTCCCAGCAACCCCGGGAAGCATCTGTGCTGTTTCTTGTTTGCTGGCACTAAGCTTCTGTTTCTGTCAGAAGCCCTCGCCAACAGGGTTCCGCCAATGAGGCAACGTGTTTAAGATCTGGAAGGATGAAGGAAAGCAGAAGCTGTTTGTTGTTCTTTTTCTTACAGCAGCAGTAGCAGGCAAAAGCTGGATTTCCCAGATGTGAGCTTGACAGCCATCTCCAAGTTCTCTCCCCTCTCACCTCCCTCAGGGCTACAGAGGCTGAGAGGGTGGAAGGGTTTTCTCAAGATCTCAGCTCCAGGCAGCAGCTTCCTAACTTTCTGTGGAGCAAGCCTGAAAGCCACAGTGGGCTGTGGTTTTTGCTCCTCCTACCTTACCATTGTTCCGAGGCATCTAATACTCTGTACGAAATCCCTTTCTCCTTGAAAAGCTAGAATAATGTGTTTTCTTCACTGAACCCTGACTGACAGGGCATATAATGTCCATTTTACAGCGAAAAGAACTGAACATGAGAAAAAAGTAAATTGCCTAAGGCCAAACAGGCAAGTGGCAAAACAAAAGAATTTGCCCTCTAGGTCTGTGTGACTTCAAAGTTACAAAATGAGAGTTAAACACAGGCCTATGTTTAACCTATGACCCAAGAATTCTACTCCTAGAAATTTCACAAGAGAAACACGAGCACAGGTACACAAAACATGAGTAGGTGATTTCCATAGCAGCTTTATTCATAATAGCAAAAGACCCAAAAACAACCCAAATATCCACCAACAGAAGAATAGATAAGCAAATTGTGGTAAATTCATATAAATGAAATACTACTCAGCAACAAAAAAAAGCCTACTGAATCTCCATGTAACAACATGGATGAATTTTACAAAGGTTAGTTTGAACAAAAGAAGCCAGACACAAAATGTTAATTTTATTTATATGGGTCCTCTCAAGGTCAAGCAAAACTATTTCATGGTGAGAGAAGTCAGAAGAGAGGTTCCCTTGTGGTGGTAATAGTCGGAAAAGTGGCGAGAGAACCTTCTAGAGAGGTGGAAAGTCCTAGTTTTTAATCTAGCTGGTAATCACACAGGTGAACACATCCATGTAAAAAGTTCATCCAACTCTGGAACTAGATAGTCGTGGTGGGTGCACAACATTGTGAGTGTACTAAATGCCACTGAATTATACAATTTAAAATGGTTAAAATGGTAGGTTTAATGTTATATGTATTTTACCACAATAAAAAAAAATTCATCAAGCTCTCCACTTGAGATTTGTTCATTTTACTCTATATAGATTATGCTTCAATTTAATACCATAAAAATGACAACACCAATGTGTACAACTAGTATGTACAACAATTAAAAATAATTTTTTAG